>CM043702.1:27717500-27782500 GCA_023935145.1 Bretschneidera sinensis
CTAGTTGAAGAAAACAAAATATTCTTGGAGGTTTTCCGTCCTTAATATTATTTTAGAACAATTAAAAGAAACTATGGAGATAATCTTCCACACTCCTTGTTCACATAGCACAAAACTAGGCTAGACACTCTCCATGGGAACGATCCTTACTCACACTACTACATGTATTTTTAGGAGTATAGGTTTTATTTTTGGTTGCCTGCGATAGCACACCAATAAGATCACTTAATAAGGTTAATCTCCACATTAGTGTAGAATCTAGTTGAAGAAAACAAAATATTCTTTGAAGTTTTCTGTCCTTAATATTATTTTAGAACAATTAAAAGAAACTATGGAGATAATCTTCCACACTCCCCTAAGCCTATCAACGAATCTAGCTTTCCTTTTTCGAATCGGTGTGATAAATAAATAAGTGAGATTGACAGTCCAGTAAATAATCTTACTCAACTTAGCAATAATAAAATACCTATACAAATGAATGCATTTACATGCATAATGTTGTAATGAAGATAATCAAACCAATTCGTCAATATAAGTCATTCAAGAAGGTTATTTCGCAATCAAAAGTTTAGTCAATTCAATCAATAGCAAACAATCCAAAATTCCAAAAAAACAAGTCATGATAGCTAAGTAAATCTTAGGAAATATGATTAAAACTTGTCAAATCGAACTTATAATCTAGACCTAAAGAAACATTGAAAGACAACAAGTCGACCTCTCCTTGATAGGGTCGAATCAAACCCAAAGAAATATCAAAAGGTAATAAACCCAGCATTCTTTAGAGGGGTCAATCAAACCCAAGTAAACATAAAAAGGTAATAAAACTCAATCTTCCTTGGCGGGATCAAAATCAAACCCAATGAAACATCGAAAGATAATAAGCACAACTTTCCTTAGCGAGGTGAAAATCAAATCAAAGGAAACATTGAAAGACCATAAGTCCATCCTTACTTAGCGGGATCAAAATCAAACCCAAAGAAACATTGAAAGACAATAAGTTCACCCTTCGTTAACAAGGTTAAAATGAACCCAATGAAACATCAAAACACAATAAACACACCCCTTCTTGGCGAGTCAAAATAAAAACTAAGGAACACCAAAAGGCAATAAGACCATTAAACCCTTTACTAACTCGAAATTGAATTCTTGCAATTAGATCATTTTTAAGTACATATACAAAATTATGAAAAATTAGGAATTCACTCTCAGTGAATGCTCATGTGTCATGGGGTGGCAGTGGAGCCACTATCAACACACATGATCGCAATTAGGCTTTACCTAAAAATAATTTTTCTAGAATTGTGCACTACTTAAAAAATCATAACTCTTTTCTACAAGAAGAATCTTGAAGTAATCCACATATATATTGAAAATTACATTTTGGCTACTATCATTTTAACTCAAACTTTCATTAGTAGGGCAAAAGCTATCAAAATATTGTTTGTATTTAGATGCCCAAGAATAAAAGAACTTTGAGTTTTAGATATAAAATTTGACATTATTGTTTTAAGTCTATTGGCTAACACTTTGAAAATAATTTTGTACAACGCATTACAAATGCTAATTTGTTAAAAATATAATATCTTTCGATTTTCAAACCTTCAAAATAAGACCAAAATAAGTGTAATTTAATCTAGAAGGAAAAGAACCAATGTTAAGAACATAAATACAAGCACAAATTACATCATTCTATACTATGTCTTGCAATTAGGGGCAAAGGCATGTTGTCCCATGGGGTCAAATCACCGTCCAAAAGTTTAAAAATTATCCAATAATATATGTTATTTGGACTTCTCAAATAATATAGAACAACTTTTTTGGTCCAAGTGTGAGGTTGGCAAGCATGGTGGATTGTGAACCCCGAGTTAGTGATCTTTATTTTATTTATGTGGATGAG
Organism: Bretschneidera sinensis; assembly: GCA_023935145.1. NCBI lineage: Eukaryota > Viridiplantae > Streptophyta > Magnoliopsida > Brassicales > Akaniaceae > Bretschneidera > Bretschneidera sinensis. Next base: position 27,719,398 of record CM043702.1, read on the forward strand.
GCTTATGTCACGACCCTAAAATCGGGACGATGTGACACTTCCTAAAATACAAATTGACTGGAGGGAATGGCTTCCGGGGCACAATGGGTGCAGGGAGTCGTGTTGCGAATGGTAGTAGCAATGCGGGAGCTCGCAAGAGCGCGAGAGGGATTAGGCCACCCTGCACAAACTGGTTGGGGGCTGGAGCCGCTTCCCTGATGAGTCCAAGGCAGGGCGAAACCAGTTGGTCCGAGAAATAGTACTAGGCATATTAAAGGCTGTCCTCGTAGAGGCAGGGCGCCGCACAGGCTGAGTGTCATGCTGATAAAACAACCCAAGATAGCTTCCATAGAATAGGGGCAAACAGAGATAGACACCCTCAAGCTCGGTTCTATCTTGCTTTGTTCGATAAAATGACCCTGTGCAAAGAGGAAGGCTGACTTAGGCATTCCCACGGAGGTGTTTCCGAGCCTAAGGCTGCACGGTTGACGACTTAAGCTGGCAGCCCGTTACAAATGGTATCAGAGCAGGTCTCGCATCTTCAACTGTGTGTGCTTGTTCGCCAAGCACTTGACCGTCTCCCAAGCAGGCAGGGTATGCATGAGGGCATTCGCCGAGTACTTGGGGGAGCTTAAGCAGGCAGGGAATACGCGCGCTCACCAAGCACTTGTCGAAAGCAAGCAGGCAGGGAGTAAGGAGTTGGATGTGTGGGTCTTGGTAGGAGATGTTGCCGAAGGTACGCTTGCACGAGGGCGTGCAAGGATTTTAACGGGGGGAGTATGTCACGACCCTAAAATCGGGACGATGTGACATTCCCTAAAATATAGATTGACTGGAGGGAACGGCTTCCGGGGCACAATGGGTGCAGGGAGTCGTGTTGCGAATGGTAGTAGCAATGCGGGAGCTCGCAAGAGTGCGAGAGAGACTAGGCCACCCTGCACAAACTGGTCGGGAGCTGGAGCCGCTTCCCTGATGAGCCCAAGGCAGGGCGAAACCAGTTGGTCCGAGAAATAGTACCAAGCATATTAAAGGCTGTCCTCGTAGAGGCGGGGCACCGCACAGGCTGAGTGTCATGCCGATAAAACGAGCCAAGATAACTTCCATAGAAGAGGGGCAAACAGAGAGAGACACCCTCAAGCTCGGTTCTATCTTGTTTTGTTCGATAAAATGACCCTGTGCAAAGAGAATGGCTGACTTAGGCATTCCCACGGAGGTGTTTCCGATCCTAAGGCCGCACGGTTGGTGACTTAAGCTGGCAGCCCGTGACACTTAGGTGACATCAAAGGAAAAAGCAGGGATTAGTGTGATGGCATTTGAAGCTGATGGTACTAGAGATTGGGCAACTATCATTCTGAATTTTGTTGTTTCTGTGGACCAGACAGAGCTTATGTCCTTAGGTGCAACTTTGGTATTTTTTCTGCCTTTCAAAGGCAACTGTGAGCCTTCTATTTACAAATTCTATGTATGTTATTAGTATTTTGGCTCATTCTCATAATTACGTTATATCCTTTTTGTATCTCTTATACTCTGATATTCGATGTACGTTTTCCCAATTAAGATGATGTTATGTATCTAAAATTAATAGAGCTGCCAATCAAACAACACATATAATCTAGCTAAATTAGGGCGAACTTTGAACTGTTGTAAATATTATTATATTTTATTGTCTATTACTCTCAAATCCCACTCACACGTACTCAGTACTCTAACTTTAGTAGTTACTTTATTATTTTAAATTTGAAAGTCTTAACTCTTGACGGAAAGGAAAGCAAAACCATTGAGATACTGCTTTTTTTTTTCTCATGTATATATTTTTTTACTTTTTACATCTTAATGGAAAAATTAGAATATATTGAGGATCAATGGACATTAATGGGTATGCTTTGAGCTTTTTATTTTTATTTTTATTTTCTCTAAACTTCATTAAATTAAATGTGATTGTGGGTTTCTATTTTCTATTTTTCTTTTCTCTCATATTTTTTTAATTAATGTTAATTGTTCATATTCTTTGACCAATTCATTTGCTAGGAAATATCTAATTTGTGGTGAAAAAGATTTCACATAAAGATTGGTCCTTAATTTGTATCTGAAATAAGAAGAAAAAAAATGAGTCAAAGAGTACTATACTACTATATGAAAGAAATGGACTGATTCTTTGCCTTTACTATAATATACCAGAAGATGAAGATTACCTCAAACAAATGGCAGCATACTTGTACATATATTGCATTTATAACAAATTTCTTTTAGACTTCTTGATTTTGATAAACCACTGTCACTTGTTTCATTCTCTATGTCTTAAGTCTTAACATATAGGAGTAGCAATTTTTTTTTTTTTTTTGCTTTTTCATTACAGCCTCGTGGTAAGTAGAAAGTATTATCAGATTAATCTATTGCATTTATAGTGGAAAGTATCATTTGAAAACATAAAGACATAATTTCAATTTTCATGTATGATTTTTTTTTGGGGGATAATAATAGCATTTTCTCTTGCTTTTTTATAGATAAGCTTTTAATAGATGAAATTAAATAACATTCAGACAATTTCAGTCTTTTACTATAGTTCAGAGGTATGTCCCTGCTACTTTAAAATTTTAGATGTATTGAGTTAATAAAATTTATGATATATGTTGATCATTTAAAGGTTTCTATTTGTATCTTTACATCAAACTAAATTAAATTAATTGATAGATACACCTATTGACTTTCACTATTAATTGATAAATTAAACTAAATTAAATTAATTGTCTATTGACTTTTACTTCACATTTTTATCCATCAAACTTATGTGAAATATAGGCAAACCTAAAACCATTATGCATTCTTCAAGAGAAAATACAAATCAATTGGAAGTTAATGCACCATCTACTTCTAATATTGATACTTCCATTCCTAATGAGCATCACTCTCCTAAATATCCAAGAATCAAACCACAAGAAATTGAGCCTACTTCTTTAGAATGCGATCCAAGATTACGTCTTCAAATATGTGAGTTCCACATAAACTAACAAGATGAAATCCAACATGCTTATCTCAAAGCTAGTCCTTATCAACCTAGACTATTAAAAGATCCAATTTTTGAACCAGAGAATAATCGTCATCAATTTAAAACTTCTTGGTTTGATGCATTTCCCACTTGGTTAGAGTACTAGCCTTCAAAGAATGTTATATATTGTTTTCACTTGACAAGGAATCCAAGATTGGTTGCATTGATTGGCGACGTTTGGATGCAACTTAAAGTCAACTTTAAGCTGAATCTTATTCTTCAAATTTATCAAAAACTTAATAAAATCAAATCAAACCATTTATTAATTGATGTTTTAATTTTTTTTAATAAAGTTTAATAAAGTCTGATTCAATTTAATTAAGTTTTTGATTTTTTTTTTAAAAAGATCCAGCTTAAAGTTCATTTTAAGTTGGACCCAAACATTGCCATTGTGAAAGGGTTCGATAATTGGAAAAAAGCTTAATAGTGGGATAAATTGTCCTCTTTTGAGTCATGTGGAAATGAATCCTAATTCACCTTATAGTGTTATTGTGAAATCTTGTGAGGATTTGATTAATAAATCCCAACATATTGACATGATGATTGTAAAACAAACTTCACAAGAGATCGAGAAAAATTGGTTGCATTTAAAGACCTCAATTAACTATGTTAGGTGACTGACATTTCAAGCATGTGTTTTTAGAGGCCATGATCAGAGTTTGAGCTAAAAAAATTGGGAAAACTTCATTGAATTTATAAAGGTATTAGCATGTACAACAAAAAGGCTAATGAGGTTGTCTTGGAAAATTCTCCAAGAAATGCTAAATATATCTCACATGACATTCAAAAATAAATATTGCACATTGTTGCAGCTAAAGTGAGAAATGCAATGCGTGAAGAAATTAAAGATGCAAAAATTTGAAGAATTATTGCAGATGAGTCTAGAAAAGAGAAAATGACTAGTTTTGAGATTTGTTGATCGAGATGGAGTTATTTGTGAGCGTTTTCTTGATCTTGTGCATGTCAGGGAAACTAATGCATTGCATTGAATAATGAGATTCTTGTTGTTCTCTCACGTTACAACCTTCATGTTGAGAACATTCGAGGTCAAGGATATAATAGAGCTAGCAATATGAGAGGTGAATGGAACGGTCTTCAAGGACTAATTATGAAAGAATGCTCATATGCATATTATGTTCATTGGTTGGCTCATAAACTACAACTAGCATTATTTTTATATTTGTAGAGAAGCAATATCGATCAATCAATTCTTTTTAGACTTGACATCTATTGATAATATCATTGGTGCTTATTGTATACAACATGATGAATTTGTTAGTTCTCAAAAGGCTGAAATATAATATTTTGTTGGTATTGATGAATTGAAAACCTATAAAGGGGATAACCAGATTGGTAATTTACAAAGGACTGTGAATACTAGATGGAGCTCTCATTTTCACTCTATTTGTAGCTTGCTAAAGCTGTATGGTCCAACTTGCACTATCATAGATGTTACGCATGATGGCCTAAGTTTGGGAGAAACTTGGGCTTGGAGAGTCCACCAAGTAAAGACCCAATATATGATGTAGGAGACTATAGGAACCCAAAAGTTTAAGCTAATGGGTTCTAGTTCCACCACCATATATATGTCATTCACTTGTCTAGTTTTTTTCTCTATATGGGATTGATTTTTCATATCTCTTTACTCACATGTGAATATTCCCAACAATCTCCCCCTCATGTGTGAGTCTCTATTGCTCCACGTAGCATCATGCTTATATCAACTCCAAACTCACACCATAGTCCACTAGTCACACCTGAAAAGTCACCCGTTCTCCTATCGGGTCAGAGAACCACATATAAACTTTCAACAACGAGCTTCATAGACTCCACCTTTCAAACCACACAGACTTCACCATGCAAGCATCACCCGCTCGCTACACAAATCATATTATTCGCGCTACATGAGTCTGTCGAGCTCCCCCTGTTGTTTGACTATAGCACCGTGAGCATCTCCGAGTTAACCGTATGATTTGATCATGCCGGCCGAACCATCTGCTCTGATACCACTTGAACGATTCGAGACCTGTCAATCACACGAATTATAAATAGAAAGAAAAGAAGACAAGACTTACCCAGGTTCACCCCATAATAGGGCTACATCCTACCAGAAGTTTCTTATTATCAACCTCACAAATCTTTCATTACAATGTATGCTCAGTAAATAAAGAGTATTTATAAACAACTTAAGATGTCCTAATTAGGGTCTAATTAAGATTTTCGCCCTGCTGCAGAACTACAGCTATTCATGGGCCCAAGCCCAAACTGCTAAGCAAACAACAGACCCATGTACAAGGCTTGAAAGTTTCGTCCAGGGTTCTATAGATCTGGTTTCATGAAGTATGCATCAACTCTAACAATCTCCCACTTGGTAAATACTTTACACACATGAAAAACTTCTTAGGACTCTGTTTCTTCAAGCCTATCTCAGTAGCACACCACTCAAACTTTGCTAGACTAACTGCCTTAGTAAAAAAATATACGTTTTTCATTGTTGTATCAACTTTCTCCACGATTATCACATTTTCTTCAATCTACTTCTTTTGACTTAGCCACAGTTTTCGATTTTCATGATCCCTCTTTATCTGCATAACCAGGATAAGGTTTGCTGGCCCTAGGTCTTTCATGTTAAACTACATTGCCAACAATGCCTTCACAATGCTAATCATCTTCCTATTATTTCCAATCAACAACATATCATCAACATATAAGGTTAAAATGATAAAGTCAACCCCTAACCTTTTCACATAGACGTAGTGATCATTATAGCTACAAGTGAACCTAAGCTGAATGACATATGTATCAAACTTCTAGTACCACATCCATGGTGACTGATTTTGTCCGTACAAAGACTTTTTCAATTTACAAACCAGTTTTTCCTTACCTTTGCTCACAAAACATTCAAGCTGTTTCATGTAAATTTCCTCCTCTAAGTCTCCATGAAGGAAAGTTATCTTCACATCGAGTTGTTCAACCTTTAGATCATAAGTAGCTGCCATGGATAAGAGACATCTGATGGATGTCAACTTTGCTATCGGGAAAAATATCTCACCATGGTCAATTCCCCGTATTTGTGAGTACCCCTTTGCAACCAGATATGCCTTGTACTTTTCTACCATTCCATATGTATTTTTTTTTCTTGAAAATCCATTTGTACCTAATTGTCATCCTATTTCTATGCAATTTCACAAGGCTCCATGTTTCATTCTTGTCCAGTGCTTGCATATCCTTTTTCATTGTATCCTTCCACATATTTGCATCCTCCGAGGTCTTTGCCTCTTTCACTGTGCTAGGATCATCACTAGTAATATTTAAAGTATATAATGCACTGCAAGCACTAGGGGAATACCTAATGGGTGGTCTCCTAACACGTGTGGATCGCCTTATGACATGTGTGATCTTTACCCCTGAGCCAGCATCTGAATCCTCATCATCTACATCAGAAACATGAATATCGTGCTTAGACCCAACTGACTTAGAATTTGAAGTATCCAATGTAGTTTATAGGGTAGTCTCCCACTCTTTATCTCTCGGGATAAGATCAATCTAAACTTGCTTTGGTTGTTCCAGTACATCTTGGACAGCCTCCATATCTCTTTGTGTTTCCCTGAACACAACATCTCTGTTGTAAACTGTACTCTTGTTTTTTAGATTCCATAACTTGTACCCATTGGCCCCATCCTTATAACCAATGAAAATGTACTTCACTGATTTGCTGTCAAGTTTGTTCATATTTTCTTTTGGCACATACATATAAGCATCACACCCAAACACCCTAATATAAGCCAAACTCGGCTTCTTACTAAATAGTGTCTCAAACGATGTCTGATCCTGCAAAGCTGATGCAAGTGACATGTTCTTCAGATAACATGCTGTAGCAGTCGCCTCTGCCCAGAACTCCGGTTTCAAGCCTGCATAACTCAACATACTCCTCGATTTCTCCATGAGTGACCGATTGAGTCTTTCGGCCACCCCATTCTGTTGAGGAGTATAAGGAGTTGTTTTTTGTCTTGCAATGTTGTTTGCCAGACAGAATTGCTCACATTTGTCTGAGAAAAATTTTGCTCCATTATCTGTTCTCAATACCTTTATCTTTCTTTCCATATGATTTTCTACTAATGCTTTAAACTCACAGAACTTATCAAATACTTCAGCTTTACTCTTCATGAAGTAAATCCATGCATACCTTGAAAAATCATCAATGAAAGAGACATAATACCTTGATTTTCCAAGAGATTGGACTGAAATTGGCCCAAACACATCACTATGTATTAAATCCATAATACCTTTTGCCCTCATTCTAGTGGACTTAAAACTTACACGGTTCTGCTTCCTATGTAGACAATGCTCATAGAAACCAAATCTTAAGGAGCAATCTGAGACTCCCTTCACCATCTGCTTTGACGATAAATTAGATAGTCCATTTTCACTGATATACCCAAGGCTCTGATACCAATTGTCAGAATCGAAAGCCTACCATTGCGCCAAAAGCTATAGCTGTTAGAAAAAGTACAACTATAATCTCTTAAACTGCACAACACACAAGCACTACGTTTCTATTGTGACTTGGCCCAACTTAGGCCTATGCCATGAGACAATTACTGATAACACTTACCAACAATCTCCCCCTCAACAATTGCACCGTTAGGAATCAAACTCGTGACCTTGGCTCTGATACCACTTGTTAGGCATGATGACCCAAGTTTGAAAGAAACTTGAGCTTGGAGAGTCCACCAAGAAAATGCCCAATATATGATGTAGGAGACCATATGAACCCAAAAGCTTAAGTTAATAGGTTCTGGTTCCACCACCATATATATGCCATTCACTTATCTAGATTTTTTTCCATGTGGGATTGATTTTCCACACCTCTTTACTCACACATGAATATTTTCAACAATAGAAAATATTAGTACAAAAGGAATCACTTGGTCTTAGCGAGGTGATGCTTTGCAAGCTTATGATGATTTAATATATATTTTTTATTTTATTTCTATATTACACTTGATGAAAGAGATTATGATAGTCATTGATGTTCTTTGTCAAGCTTTACAACATCAGTCTGAAGATATCTTGAATGCTATGGATTTAGTTTTAACAACAAAACTACTTATTTAGAATCTGAGGAAAATTGGTTGGGATAGTTTTAGTATCGAATATATGTATTTACAAGTTGCAATAGACTTTTAGTTACAAAAGCTAAATAGTATATTCGTGAGCAGACAGTAGAACTTTTTATTCTTAGCTCAGCTTTCAGTCCAAAGAATGGTTTAAATTATTCAGTATTGATGATATATGTAATTTGTTTGATAAATTCTATCTCGAGGAATTCAATGACGAAGAAAAAATTCAGTTGAAATGCTAATTGCAACATTATGGACTTGACATTCCGAAGCACTCAAATTTTCAAAACGTATCCACAATTTGTGAATTATGTCGGAGATTGGTTTTGATAGAAAATTCAAAACTCTATTACTTGATTGATCGATTGATGCGTCTTATGCTCACTCTTCTAGTTTCAACAGCAACAACTGAAAGATCTTTTTCAGCAATGAAGATTGTAAAGATAAGACTTCGCAATAAAATGGATGATCAGTTTCTTGTAGATACATTAGTTATCTATATTGAAAAAGAAATTGCTGAAAAATTCAGTACAAAGACGATTATATACGAGCTTGATTCTATGAACTTTCATAAAACACATCATCTTTTGTACTTTTTGGTAATAAAGTATGATTTTATATATATATAGTTATATCTGTAAGTTAAAGAGGACAACTTTTGTAAAAATAAATTAGGCTATAACCTAATCTTATTATAGTGAAAGTCAAATTTTTAGATTTAAATCTATTTTATACTTTTTATATATTCAATTTTTTCATAAAACTATTCACCCTCAAGTTAAGATTTCTGACTCCCTCTATGTCTAGTTGTATTTTTTATAAAATACGTTGACATACTGTTCACACTAGCTAGCACTTTAGTATGATGCATTTGGAATATAGTTGTCTTAATCTCTTCATCAGCAAAAAGTTGAGGTAACATGATATTCATCTCATTGAAATACTCTTCTTTCACGCATCTAATTTTGGATAAAACTGTATCAGATTACTAGACTGAAATAAATTGTGGAAGTAAGCAACACCAACATCTCATTTTTCTCCTTCGTATCCATATGCCAAACACCATTGGATCTATCTCTAAACTTCTTTATAAAAAATTTCTTCATATCAAAATGTCAAACACCATTGAATTATTCAGTATTGATGGTATATGCAATTTGGTTGATAAATTCTATCATGAGGACTTCAACAATTAAGAAAAAAATTAGTTAAAATGCCAATTGCAACATTATGGACTTGACATTCCAAAGGACTCAAAATTTTAAAATATGTCTACAATTTCATAACTATGTTGAAGATTGGTGGTGACAGAAAAGTCAAAAACCTATCACTTGATTAATTGATTGATTCATCTTGTATTCACTCTATCAGTTTCAACAACAATAACTGAAAGATTTTTTTTTTTCCAGTAAAGACAAGATTTTGCAACAAAATAGATGATGAGTTTCTTGCAAATACATTAGTTATCGATATTGGAAAGAAATTGATAAAAAATTTAATACAAAAATGATTATAGATGAGTTTGATTCTATGAAAAATTGTTGAGCACGACTTTCATAGAATATGTCATCTTTTGTACTTTTTGGTAATGAAGTATGACTTTTTGATATATGGTTATATATGTAAGTTGAAAGGACAACTTTTTTTTTTTTTTTTATAAAAAAAGGTTATAACCTAACCTTAATATAGTAAAAGTCACTTTTTGAGATTTGAATATATTTTATATTTCTTATATATTCAATTTTTTCATAAAACTATTCGCCCCAAGTTAAAATTACTGACTCCACCTCTATCTACTATAATATTTTTGATAAAAAGACCGCTAACATACCGTTCGAGCTAACCAGTGCTATAGTAGGATGTATTTGGAATATAGTTGTTCTAATTTCCTCGTCAGTAAAAAGTTAAGGTGATATGTTATTCATCTCATTGAAATGCTCTTTCTTTTACTCACATTTAATTTTGGGTAAAACTATGTCAGATTAGTAGACTATAAATTATGGAAATAAGTAGTGTTAACATCTAATTTTTCTCCTTTTTAAAAAGAATCAGATACAAAGAAAATGAGAAGAAAATTGCAATATTATTGCTTGTTGTAGACCTTATACAAGAGCTGATATTTATATAAAAATATTACATAATTAATTCCTATAATTAAGCTAATTACAATTATATTTGATCCCTATAATCAAGCTAATTACATCTGTCCAATTGCACCAGCAAAATCATAGGAAATTTGGTTGCAGATGTTGATTCAAATTGTGCTTGATTTTCTCTTGATATTGATTGATCAAATATCTTGGTGGCATGATATAGAAAGTCCCGTAATACTCTCTCTCAAGGTGGAGTGTTAAGGTTATGAATGCCCAACTTGGACTTTAGAAAGTGAAATTTATCGCAGTCAAGAGATTTGGTGAAAATATCAACAATTTTGGAGGTAGTGGAGATCTTAGTGAGTTGAATTATACCTTGTTGTTGTTTTTCACGAACAATGTGACAATCAATCTCTATGTGCTTGGTGCGTTCGTGAAATACTGGATTAATGGCTATGTGGAGAACCGCTTGGTTATCACAGTACAGAGGCACCAGCAAAGTCTATGTGAGACTAAGATCTTAAAGGAGGTAACGTAGCTAGAGAAGCTCGCAAATGGTGATATCTATAGCACGGTATTTGGCTTCTGCAGATGAACGAGAGACATTGGATTATTTTTTAGTCTTCCATGAGATGGGACTGTCTCCAAGAAATATACAATAGCCAGTGGTTGAGCGTCAGGTCATTAGGTAACTAGTTTAATCAGAGTTACAATATGCTTGAAGTTGCAATGATGATTGAGCAGAGAAAAAAAAATGCATAGCCCTGGTGTTTCTTTCAAATAGAAGAGTAGTCTATGAGCAGCATCCATATAGGTTTATTTGGGTTGATGCATGAATTGGCTTAATATGTTCACAATGTGGGCGATGTCTGGACGAGTGACAGTCAAATAGATCAGTCAGCCGACCAGGCAGCGATAAATAGAAAGATCAGGCAATGGTTTTCTAGTGAAGTCTGTCAATTTAAGATTTTGTTTTATGGGAAAGTCAATTGGGCATGATCCGATAAGACTACAGTCTGTGAGAATATCAAGAGTGTATTTTCGTTGTGAATGGTAGAGCTGTTATTTGGAGAGTGCAACTTCAAGGCCTAAGAAGTATTTTAATGTACCAAGGTCTTTGATATGAAATTTCTTGTGAAAGAACTCTTGGACATGTTGAATAAGAGAAGTGTCTGAGCTTGTAAGGATAATATCATCTACACATAAAAGAATAAATATGTGAGCATTGTTGCGTGAGAGAATAAATAATGAGTGATCAGCCTGAGATTGGGTACACCCAAAATGAATTAAAGCAGAAGAAAATGTGTGAAACCATTGTCAAGATGCTTATTTTAGACAATATAAGGATTTGTATAATCTACAGACAAGGTTCTCCTCCCTTCTACGGTACCCAGGTGGTAAAGGCATGTAAACTTCTTCATTGAGATCCCTATGGAGAAAGGCATTATTGACATCAAGTTGATGGAGAGGCCAATTAGGTGCAGTAGCAATGGCCAAGAGTACTATGATAGTAACAAGTTTTGCAACAGGAGCAAAAGTATCATAGTAATCAACCCCTTTGATTTAAGTATAGCCTTTGGCAACTAAATGAGCTTTATAACGCTCAATGGAACCATTTAAGCGAAGATTGATTTTGTATACCCATTTAGATCCAATCGGTTTATTTCCGGTAGGTAAAGGAACGAAAGACCAAGTGTTGTTGGCCATAAGGGCTGAAATTCTGGCCTACATGGCATATCTCCATTCCTGAAAGTTCATAGCTTCGGTTAACGTAGTGGGCTCATGGATGTCAGATAATGATGTGAGGAATGCTTTTTGAGAAAGGAAAAAGCGATTATAATATAAAAAATGGCAATGGGATAGGATGTACTTGAACCTGTTGTCGAAGATGATTGTTGTGGAAGGGGAAGAGTGCATTGGTAGTCTTGAAGATACTTGGGTGGATTGCGGTTGCGCTTTGGTCTCTGTAAAGGAGAGGTTGGGTTGGTATTTGATGGAGGTGAGTTTAGTGGAGGAGGGATAGTGGTGTCATTGGATATGACAATGGTCTCATTGTCAATGGAAGGTAAGGGTAGAATGAGTGTGTGGAGTGATGCAGTGTTGAACGTGAGTGTGAAGAGAAATATATGTTCATCAAATATGACATTACGAGAGATAAATATTTTTTTGGTGGATAAATCATAGACTTTGTACCCTTTTTTACTAGAGAGATAGCCAATAAAGACACAAGTCATAGTGCGTTGGTCAAATTTGTGGGTGACAGATAAGTTTTTAGCAAAACATACGGAACCAAAAACTCGAAGATGAGATAAATTTGCTTATTGGTTAAATAAAATTTAAAATAGGGTTTTTCCTTCTCGGGTTTGAGTTGGTAAACGATTAATCAAACAAGTTATCATGAGAATGCATTCCCCCCAAAATTGCAAAAGAAGATTGGATTAAAACCTAAGAGCACGAGCTACGGTGAGCAAGTGTCTGTGCTTACGTTCTACAATCTCATTTTGTTAGGGAGTAGATACACAACTAGATTGGTGAATCACACTAATAAACTTTAAAAAAAAAAAAATTTGATTGTGATTTGGTTAAAAAATTTTAAACCATTGTCGGATCGAATTTTTTTTATGCGCATATTAAATTGAGTTAGAATCATTATGAAAAATTGCATAATGAAGGAGTGAGTCTCGATTTGTGAGTCATTAAAAGAAAAACTCTGTGTTTTGGGAAAAGTCATCAACTATAATGTGGAAATAGCGTACATTGAACAAGGTGGGTGTGCGGTGGAAATAGTGTATAATTACATCAGTTTAATCGCACCAGCAGAATCATGAAAATTTTGGTTAAAAATCTTGATTCAAATTGTGCTTGATTTCTTTTTGATATTGATTGATCAAAGATCTTAGTGACGTGATATAGAAAGTCCCTTGATACTCATTCATTTCCATATGCCAAACACCATTGGATCCATCTCTGAACTTCTTTATAAAAAATTTCTTTCGTTCTGTTAAGTACGAGCATGAAAATAAGAGGTATTGTAATCCCCCTCTTAGATCCATGATACACGAGATTGCTGCTTCGACGTTAACTCCTCCCTCTGACACATCATGCAACTGTTGTCCAACAACACTCTTTGCATTACATGTCTCACCGAATGCCTCACCAAACAGCTAGGACCCACTTGTGTAGCGGTATAAATATATTTATTAATTTGAAACGCTATTGCATAAAGTGATCGCGTGGCCTAATGGATAAGGCGCTCGCCTCCGGAGCGGGAGATTGTGGGTTCGAGTCCCACCGTGATCGTTTATCAGATCTTTTGTTTTTGCTTACCCAAAACTTAAGTGGGAAAAAAGTACACAGCAGAAATAAAATCCATGATTGACACATGAATCTTTATTTATTTTTTTAAAAAAATTAGTGGGGGAAGGGAATGTCAAGTACTATCTTTACACATCTTTTTCGTTCCTTGATTCTAATGGAGGACGCTTCAAGATAGGTACAATACGATACTAAAAGAAACAAGGAAAGTGTTAAGTGGCCAAATTAGACCTTAACAGGGCATACATATCTTATAATTGAAGGAATGGTTTGCACCACTATGAGAAATTCTTTATTTACAAAGAAAGGTGCAAAGAAAAAAAAAAGTAATAGTCATACATAAAAAGGGGAAAAAAAAGTGATTCAAAAGTCATGCTTGAAAGTGGGGCTTCCAGTTAAAGAATTGAAGGGAAACCAATGGAGCAAGTGTAACACCATCAAATCAAATCAGATAAGAATAAAGTGAACAAAAAATAAAGAGATGCAAGAAAGATTTTGTAGTTTTTGAACTAAAACTCATATATTCACGGTAGTGCTGGGAAAGATTTTATTATAACTAAATTAAAATATAAATTAAAAAAATAAAACTTTTTAAATTCAAATCTCAATACATTCAAATTTAAATTATCACAAATTTAATTAAAAAAATATAATAATATATGAAGAAGAAAAAATAAACTGCCCGATCGCTTCCATGTTTGAAGTGCTTGCCAAAGCTCTATTTTTCGTACACCACAAAAAAGAAATTAATAGCCGATTATATACAGATCACAGTTGTCGTAAACAAAATATTATTCTTTTTTATCTAGGACTTCATGTCCCACTAATAGTAGTGTAGTACACTAGCCGCCAACAAAGTTTTTGCTTTTTCCATCCTTTTATTTCTTTAGGACCAATACAGTCACCACATTTCCTTGGTCATTTAAGAAAAATTCTTGGTGGTATTGGATTTGCATTAATAGAAACTTGATTGGTAATTTTTAAGAATTTTATTAATAATGATAACTATGTATATCAGATATTATTAATGAAAATTTTAAAAATTACCAATTAAGTTTTTAACCAGTGCAAATCTCTTGATCTCTTGATTTGCATTCGGTGTAACCAAGAATTTCTCATCATTTAAATCAACAAACCTATTATATAACAACAATAGATATGAGACCACAAAAATGACGTGGCCACTGTAGCAAAAAATAATGGATTATTTTTTTTTTGTACTCCATATAACATGGGCTGAACCAAAACCCAATAAATTCAAACTATATTTAACAAAATCCATTGTTTATTTTGGGTAGTAAGAGGTTCTATTTATACTTTAAATAGTAAAAGTCATAAGTTACTAGTATTCCACTCTCTATTCAAATGTGTAAAACATTGGCATTATTTCCTTTTTTATTACATGGACTCTTCACTTTATCTTGTCGGACCCTCGATACTCGGATA
The DNA here is from genome assembly GCA_023935145.1 of Bretschneidera sinensis. Classification (NCBI taxonomy): domain Eukaryota; kingdom Viridiplantae; phylum Streptophyta; class Magnoliopsida; order Brassicales; family Akaniaceae; genus Bretschneidera; species Bretschneidera sinensis. The sequence continues at coordinate 27,734,400 of CM043702.1, forward strand.
AGGGTATAACACTCAAACACTCTAAATTAAAGAAAAATTTACAAAAATATTTAAAATAGACAAGTACGACACTCAGACACTTACTAGTATCTAATACTCATACCCGAGTCTAGATAACATAGGTTTCCTTTGAATGTTCATGAAATATTGGAATATTTTAATGACAAATCATATATGTGACTAGAATAAGATATGAATTTGTGAGCTATAAGATGCTAGTGTCCAAAACTTAACCCTTAGACTAAAAATCCCATTTGTTTATGTTGATGTCGAAATTCTGTAGGAATCTAAACCATTGAGGAGTGGGACTTGCACACATGAAACAAAGCAAAAACCTAAAGTCACGGAGGTCGTGCCTCCGGAGGACTCTCCAATGACTAAGTTAGTTTAGCGCTTTTTCTAGAGAAAGAATGAGATAAAAAAGGAACGGGGCTGTGAGTTTAGAATTGTTCGTACCTTTTGGTTTATGAGGGCCCCCATTTATAGTGTGTAGGAATAGAGTTTGATCAGGAGAGCAAATGTAGTGTTAGGATAGAAGTAATATTCTTTTGGACTTATCTATATGCCGTGCGAGTTTATCCAGAAGTTGGAACGACGGAATAGCATCAGGTCTTACGGTATGAAATTATCATTATGCCCCTTGCTACGTGTCGAGAGATGATTGGTCGTCTCGTAATGGTTATGAAATTACCATTTCTATCCTGGAGACTGACACATGTCATTGGGTTATTGGTAGGGGAATTCTTTCCCACGTCAGATGCCCCAAACTTCTTTAAGTATACTTAGGTACTTGAAGAAGTAGATAACATGTGGTTAATATGGTGGTTTGAACCTGATTGTGAGAAGGCTAATCACCCACGAAGTTTTTTCGAAACATCTCTCACGCATTTGGGAAACGACTCAGAATTTGGCAATTGATCCGAGGCGTTGGCATTCAGTCAAGAACTACTCGAAGTTTAATGATTGAGTCCGAGGAGTTGACACTTAGTCTAAACTACTATGAGTTTAGTGATTCGAGTTCGAAGAGTTAACACTCAGTCAAAGCTGTTCAGAGTTTGGTGATTGAGTCCAAGAAGTTAACATTTAGTCTAAAATACTCGGAGTTTGGTGATTTGATTCCAAGGAGTTGACACTCAGTCAAAGCTGCTCGAAATTTGACGATTGAGTCCGAGGAGTTGGCACTTAGTCTAAACTACTCAGAGTTTTGTGATTTGAGTCCGAGGAGTTGACACTCAGTCAAAGCTGCTCAAAGTTTGAAGATTGAGTCTGAGGAGTTGACATTTAGTCTAAACTATTCGAAATTTAGTGATTTGAGTCTGAGGAGTTGACATTCAGTCAAAATTGCACGGAGTTTGGCGATTGAGCCCGAGGAGTTGAACATGGACTCAAACTGCTTAGAGTCTTTGGAGAATCACGAGGAGTTGATCATGGACTCCAACTGCTCGGAGTCTTTGGAGAAGTCCAAAGAGTTGAACATGGACTCCAACTACTCAGAATCTTTGGAGAAGTATGAAGAGTTGAACATGGACTCCAACTGCTTGGAGTCTTTGGAGAAGGATGATGAGTTAATCATGGACTCCAACAACTCGAAGTTTTTAGAGAAGTTCGAGGAGTTGAACATGGACTCTAACTGCTCGGAGTCTTTGGAGAAGTCCGAGGAATTGTTCATGGACTCCAACTGCTCAGAGTCTTTGGAGAATTTCGATGAGTTGAACATGGACTCCAACTGCTCGGAGTTTTTGGAGAAGCATGTGGATTTGAATATGGAGTGGAGTTGATCATAGACTTCAACTGTTAGGAGTCTTTAGAGTAGTCCGAGGAGTGGAACATAGACTCCAATTGCTCGGAGTCTTTGGAGAAGCACAATGAGTTAAACATGGACTCCAACTGCTCGAAGTCTTTGGAGAAGTCCGAGAAGTTAATCATGGATTCCAACTGCTCCGAGTCTTTGGAGAAGTCTGAGGAGTTTAATATAGACTCCAACTGTTTGGAGTCTTTGGAGAAGCACGAGGATTTGAACATGAACTCCAATTACTTAGAGTCTTTGGAGAGGTCCAAGGATTTGATCATGGACTCCAATGGTTCAAAGTCTTTGGAAAAGTCGAGAAGTTGAACATGGACTCCAACTACTCGGAGTTATTGGAAAAACATAAGGAGTTAATCATGGATTCCAATTGCTCAGAGTTTTTGGAGAAGTCCGAGGAGTTGAACATGGACTCCAACTACTTGGAGTCTTTAGAGAAGCACGAGGATTTGAACGTGGACTCCAACTGCTTGGAGTCTTTAGAAAAGTCCAAGGGGTTGATCATGGACTCCAAAAGGTGACGCATGTCCTAGGGTTTTTCAAGAGGCGATATCTTTTATGATTTTGGAGAAAAGTGTTGCTTCGATGTTCGAGAATATGACTAAGTAAATAATGCTTTCTTTTTCTATGTGTGAAAAGCTCTATATAAAATGAGAGGCTTCTCCTTTCTCTTCACTTCATTTCTAGTTATAAAAATTTTGAGAGCCTTTGGAATTTTAAGAGCTCGGAGTGTCTATCTACGTGGGAGCTTGGAGTTTGGGAGTTTGAAAGCTCAGTACTCGGCATACTTGAAACTTCTCAGAGCCCTCGATCGGTGAGTCCTATTCTCTTCTACTCATATATTTTTTCGATGTTTACCGCGATAGAAGTAGTGGTATTAACAGTAATAATGGTAGTGGTAGTAGTAACACAAGTAGTAGGGATGATACTAGAGGTAGTGGGGATGATAGGAGTAGCAGCGGTAATGAGAATCGTGGTAGTAGCAATGGTATAGAAGTTGGGGTAAATGATTCCTCAAGATACTTTTGTGCCCTTGTTCTCTATGAGAGGGAGGGTGAGTCTTCTTCTTTCTCTTTAGAGGGTAATCATGCCCTGTGTGTACTCTGAGAGGAGATGGAAGAGGATGAAAGGCCAAATATAGGTTTTGTGGCCAACCTCTTCCTTAATAAGATGACGAATAATGAGCTTGAGGAGATAAGAATCATGTATAGGATTCCTGAGGAGTTCAAACGTAAGAATTCCAAGGTTGGGAAGCATGTTCGTGATGACCTAAGAGAGGGGGAACTGTATGTTTATCACCATCACCTTAAGACAGGGCTCAAGTTCCCCTTTCACCCCTTTGTGCTCATGATACTTAGGTATTATGACATTACCTTATATCAATTTATACCAAACTCTATACACTTTCTTATAGCATTTATTTATGTCAGTATCAAAGTGGAGGGGGTAATGAACATGAACATCTTTAAGAACCTCTTTTTGATTGGTAAGCATAAGGAGAATGAGTAGGTGGTACTGAATTCTAGGCCGAAAAAAGGTTTATTGGAGAAGACTCCTTCAAGCATTAAGCAATGGAAAAAAAGTTTCTTTTATGTTCTGAGTGAGAGGGGTTTCGACTTGCTTTCCCAATAGGACTTGGTTAAGTCAAATAAAAAACCCATTCTTTTGAGGAGGGAGATAGATAACCTACAGGATATGATTAGCGAGAAGATTGCAGTTGAGCTCCTCTACCAGAACACCCAGTTGGCTAGGCTCGGGATTTACCCTAAGGGTCCAGACAAAGAGATAGGTCCGAGTCATTTCCTTTGCACTTGTTTTTTCTTTTTGTGTCTTGTACTAATGTCTTGTTATATTTTGTAGCCATGGACGCTCTTAAAGCCGCTCAAAGGGCAGCCAAGTTATCCCAGAAGATGAAGCTGGATAAGGAGGCTCGAGTGCTGACGGCTAAGTCCTCTGTGAAGAAAACTAACGTAGAAAGTTCCCGTACCTCTCCTCTTATTCCTATTGTGGTGGAGGATGATGCGACTGTCACTCCCCCATTTGCCCGTGAGGGTGGCAGCACCCGTCCAGGCCCACCCTCCTAATGTCTTCAGGCTTGACTGGTTCGTGAAGGCTGGCGACTTATTCTTTGGAAGCAGCAACATTACTCGGGAACACTTAATCTGAGGCATCCTTCCAAGGACATGGCCATACTAACCCAGGAACCTCTAGAGAGTCTTGTAGTGATGGTCGAGGGTTTGGCCTCTCAGGTATCCCATGGTCCTTTAAGTTTTGTTATGATATTTCTACCTATCTTTGAGGAGTTCTGACTTGCTTTATTTTTTCAGTCGAGCATAGCTTCGGGCGTCCTCTCCCGTTAGTGTCTTGACCTGGATAGAAAGTTAAGGGATTGCCATAACTTTATCTAGACCTTGCGAGAGTCTATCGCAAAGCATGTGGTAGATACCGATCACTTAGAGATGGTGGAGGCCTTGCTGATGGAAGATCTTGAGAAGGCCTATCCAGACGAGAGGTGATAGCTGAAGACTTCTACCTCTGTGGCTTTGAGGAGGCTAAGCAACAGGCTTTGGCTGCATACTCGGGCCAAGATTTCTCCATGGTGGAGATCCCCTCCTATGAGGAAGACGCTGAAGATGAGGGCCCAGTCCCTGTTGCTGAGGATGGGGGCTAAGCATCTGCTGCTAAGGAGGATGAGGTGGACATAGAGTAGGATTTTTCTTTTTTTCTTTTGTATCTTTGGCCATTAGTGCCACTTTGTAAGAAATAACTTCTAAATTAATAAAGATCAACTTTTTTGTTTTCCATTTGTCTAAGTGTCTACATTCTTACTGCAATCAAAATAGGAATCCGAAAGGGAAAGACCTTGGGCTATTTCCTTGGTGCAGGGGAAACTAACAAAAACTTGGCCAAAAAAACTGAACTGTTTCTTTTATTAAGAATGAGTATTACATCAATATTTAGTGAAATAGAAATAGAGTTGGAGAATCAAATATTGGCGAAACAAAGTTGGCGATAGCTAGGGAACACTTAAAGGGCTCTACTGGTAGAATAGCGAAGGTTCTCCGCATTCCAAGTGCGTGGCACTAATTTACCGTCCAAGTCTTCGAGTTCGAACATGCCTGTTCGGCAAACTCTCTTGATACGGTAGGGACCTTCCTAAGTTGGGAGGAGTTTCCCCATTTTTCGAGGTGAGATACCTTATTCCTTCTAAGGACTAGGTTGTGCAATCTGAAAGCTCTCTTTTTGACTCAGGAGTTGTAGTATCTTGATACCCTCTGGTGGTAGGCAACAAGATTGATTTGGGCTTTGTTTCTAGCCTCGTTGATCAAGTCAACATTTATCTTGAGTGCCTTTTCATTATCGGCTTCATTATAGTTTTGTATCTATAAAGATGGCGTTTCTATCTCAAAGGTTATTACAGCCTCAGATCCGTAAGCCAAGAAAAAAAATAGTCTTCCTAGTTGGCGTCTAGTAAGCCCAAAGGACATTTGGGAGGTGACTGACTCACTGTTGATTAGCATTATCAAGCCTTTTCTTGATGCTTTGTAGGAGAGTTCTATTCGTTACTTCGGCTTGTCCGTTGGCCTGGGGATAACCTACTGGGGAAAACCTTTGTTCAATATGAAGGTCTTGGCAGAAAGATTTGAATCGGGTGCTGTCAAACTACGTACCATTGTCAGTGACTAATACCCTAGGTATGGCAAATATGTAGACAATCGACTTCTACACGAACCCTCGGGTATGATAGTAAAAAATACTAGTGAGGGGTTTAGCTTCTACCCACTTGGTAAAGTAATCGATGGCTACAATCAAATGATTCTTTTGCCCCAGTACCTCCCGGAATGGGCCAAGGATATTCATACCCCACATGGTGAAAGAAATAGGGCTTGCGATTGATGTCAAAAGATTGGCTGGTCATTATGGGATGAAGGCATGTTCTTGACAAGTTCTGCACTTTTTTACCTTCTTGGCTGCATCGCGGCTCATCTAGGGCTAATAATAACCATGGGAGAGTATTTTGAATGCCAGAGCTCGACCTTCGAGGTGATTTCTACATATACCTTGGTATACCTCTTTGAGGGCGTAATCGACATCGATCGAACCTAGACATTTTAATACGGAGTGGTAAGTCCCTTTTTGTATAACTGTCCGTCTGTTACAGTGTATCTCAAGGCATAGGGGATAAGTTTGTTGGCCTCGCCCTTCTGATCAGGGAGTGTGCCATCTGCTAAGTAGTTAAGAATGAAGTCCATCCAGGTTTGCTCTTTGACGAATGGCATAACCCGTACTTTGTTAATGCTTGGAGTTGGGAGGATTTCTAGGTAGATAACACGAGTGAAATCAGAATGTTTAGAGGATGCGAGCTGAGCCAAGGTATCTGCCTTTGTGTTCTCCATCCGAGGCACTTGGGCTATTTGGAAGTTTTTGAAGGTAACCCCGAACTCGTGGGCTTTCTCTAGATATCTTATGATTTTTTACGCCTTTAGCTTCTAATTCGCATATCATCTGGTTCATTACCAGTTGTGAGTCATTGTAAACTTTTGAAGCCTCGACGACTAGCAGTTTGGCGAGCTTCATTCCAGTGAGCAATGCCTTATACTCGACCTCGTTATTTGAGGCCTTGAACTCAAACCTTAGGGAATACTCAATAGTGAATCCTTCAGGGCTGTTAAGGATGAGGCCCGCTCCAGAGCTGTTGTCATTGGATGAACCGTTTACATACAGTATCCAGCTTGGTGTTTACTCGGCTTCCTTTGGGGCTTCGATTTCGACAGAACTATTGGAAAAAATCGTCTCAATTAGGAAATTTGCTAGGGCTTGCGCTTTGATAGAAGTGTGGGGCTTGTATAAAATATCAAATTCCCCTAGCTCGATAGACCATCTCACTATCCTTCTGGAGAGGTCCGATTTATGGAGAACTTGACGCAGAGGCTGATTGGTAAGGAGCACTATGGTATGAGCTTGGAAATATGGTTGCAGTTTCCTAGCCGTGATCAGGAGAGTATAGGCTAACATTTCAATTGGGAGATATCTCGTTTCAACATCATGTATGACTCGACTGACGTAATAGATGGGTTTTTGCACCTTCGCATCCTCCCAGAACAAAGACAGAGGCCATCACATCCTGGCTTATTGATATGTAGAAAATGAGTTCTTCTCGTGTGACGGGTTTTGTTAGGAGAGGTGGTGAGCTCAAGTATTCTTTTAGTTCTTTAAATGCTCTAAGACATTCTTCATCCTAGGTGAAATCCTTAGCTTTCTTAATCGATCTAAAGAAAGGTAGACATCTTTCATCTGATTTAGACATAAAACAGTTGAGCACAATTACTCGCCCGATCAATCTTTGAACTTCTTTAATGTTTTGAGGAGTGGTTATATCTATGATTGCCTTTATTATTTATGGGTTGGCCTCTATCCCCCGCTGTGTTACCATGAAGCTTAGAAACTTCCAAGTGGTGACTCCAAAAGGGCATTTGGTTGGGTTTAACCTCATCTAGTGGCGGTGGAGTACCCCAAACACTTCTTCCAAGTTTGACTCGTGATCCCTTGTGATGATGCTTTTAACAAGCATGTCATCCATATAGATCTCCATATTCCTCTCGATCTGCTCCTTGAAGATCTTGTTGACCAGCCTTTGGTAGGTGGCTCCAGCATTCTTGAGCCTAAATGACATTACCTTATAGAAATACAAGCCTTGGTCCGTGATGAGGTGGTCATACTTATGTATTAAAATTTGATTGTACTCGGAGTATGTGTCCATAAAACTGAGCAATTCATGCCTGGAGGTGGCATCAACCAGTTGGTCGATCCAAGGCAGAGAAAAACTATCTTTCGAGCAAGTCTTGTTGAAGTTTGTAAAGTTGATGCAAATTCTCCACTTACCAGTAGGCTTTTTGACCATTACAACATTAACAATCCATTCCGAATAGCTGATTTCTTCAATGAAATCAGCCTTAAGGAGTTTGTCTACTTCTTATTTGATGGTGCTTTTATCGCTTGGGGATGAATGCCCTCTTCTTTTGGACTATAGGTTGATGATTCGGGTCTATATTTAGCTGATGGACAATGAATGAATGATCGATCCCAAGCATATTGGAAACCAACCAAGCAAAAAGATCATAGTTTCTTCTTAAAAAGGAAATTAAGGAATCTTTGAAATTTTCAGCGAGACTAGATCCGATCAATACAATTTTTGAATCCCCTTCGTTCAAGGGAATGTGGATGAGTTCCTCTTCTGGCTGCCCTAGTGGAATCTTGAGTTTATCTCTCAAGTTTTCTATTTATAAGGGCAAGGTCTCAACTTTCCTTTGACCTCTAATAGAATTCAAGTAGTAAGACCGAGAGGCTTGCTGGTTGCCTCGAATCTCCCTCACACATTTGTTAGTAGGAAACTTTACCTTCAGATGGTAGGTAGAAACCACTGCCCTCATCTCATTGAGGGTAGGTCTCCCAAGTATTACATTGTATGACAATAGAGGCCTTACTACTAAGAACATAGTTTGCACGTTAGTGATCTGCAGTAGAGTCCCTGTAGTGATTGAGAGAACCTCCCTTCGGCAAACATCGGCATCCCAAAAAAACCATACAGAGATGACGACACCAGCTTGAATTGGTTTTTCTTCAGCTTCATCTGTTAGAAGGCTTCGTAGAAAAGGATATTCACTGAGCTTCCATTGTCCACTATAACTCGTTTTACGTTGTAGTTAACAATGACTAGAGAGATAACCACAACATCTTCATGCGAAGTCTGTACTATTTCCATATCTTTCTCCGTAAAAGATATCACCTGGTTCATCTTGATTCTCTTGTGAGGTTCACTGACTGATGCAACTGACTGGGCGTAAACTTTCTTACTATGAGTGGACAGGCCCTCCCCCCCATAACTAGTCCTCCGAAGATGGTTTTGATGGTGCCAGTAATGGTAGGAGGATGCCCTTGACTATTCCGATGGCGTTTCTCTTCTCAGACAGGCTTTCTAGGACTCTGCTTGTGGCTCTTCCTTGGGCTCTGGAGTTCTCTATACGGCTTCTCTAAGGCCCGTCGAGATATGCCGAGGGGACAATCTTTGTAATCTGAGACGATGAGATCTGATGTATTCCCTTAAATACTCATTTTGGATGAGGAACTCAAGTTGCTGCTTGATTGCATGGCATTCTTCGGTGTCATGACCGTGGTCCTTATAGAAGTGACACCACTTGGATCGGTTTCAACTAGGATAAAGTGGTCTTTGAGGCCAATGAAAAAGGTCTCGGTTTAGAATATTCAAGAGTATATCCGTCTTGGAGCGCACAACAGGGTGAATCCGTCTTGGAGCGCACAACAGGGTGAAGTTCTCGAAGGTGAGGGGAGCTCTTGCCCTCCCTTCTAGGCACAATTTCTTGATGGAGCCTTCCTTGGGTTCGTTAGGGTCCCTTTTTCTTTTGTCCATTCCACCTTCTCTCTCTTTCGTTTGAAGACCTTATTGTATTCTGCAATCATGTGCTCCTCGGCTCGAACAAGTATGTCATTTATATCCTTGGGAGGGTGTTTGGTCAATTTGAAGCTAAAAGTTTTCGATTTGAGCCCATTCTGAAAGGCTAAAGTCTGGATGGCAGGGTCTAGGTCAGGGATTTCCCAAGCAGCTACGTTGAACCGGGAGATGTATTCTCAGAGCCTTTCCTCTATACACTAGATGATGCTAAAGAGGCTTTGGAGGTTTTCTGTGGTCTTTTGTTACTCAGAAAGTTGGATGCAAAGGTGGGGCTCAGCTCTTTGAAGGAACCGATGCTGCTAGGTTTAAGGTGGTTGTACCAGGTGTTAGCATATTTTTCTAGGGTTAGAGGAAAAGTCCTACACATAATGGCGTCAGGATGGCGATGCATTATCATGATAGTCTTGTAATGCTAAAGATGATCTATGGGATCCATGGTTCCATTGTACGCCTTGATAATCGGTATACGAAAGTGTTGAGAGAGAGGAGCTTCGAGGATTTCCTTAGTGAAAGGTGGATCTTTCGAGCTGAGGTTGTCAAGGAAGTTGGTGTTCCTCACTTTAAAGGATTCATTTATTCTGTGGTCCATGTCCTCCAATCTCTTGTCCAGGTTAGCGTGGTTTTTGGGTGCTGAGAAATCTCAGAATCTGGCTCCAGGAGAGAACCTGGAGGTAGAGTAGTTCAGCGATCTTTCTTTGGAGTGCGAGAAGGATCCAGTGGAGGACTGACCCCCTACAGATTGATGGCACCTAGAAGGTGTCTTCTGGAGAAAGTTCCATTGTGAGAAAGACAGAGGTGTAGGGTGACTAGCTCTTCCCTTTACCTTGGCGGCAAGATTAGTGATGAGCTGGGTGAGTTCCCGAAACTGTTTGTGAATCTGTGGGACAATAAGGTATGAATCAGGGAAGGTTCCCAGATTCCATTGATCTCATTGTTCTATTGGATTTAGGTGAGGATCATGCCCAGCCCGTACGTTTGATGGTTCATTGTCATGCTCGAAGCCAACGCGCTCCAAAAGGGCAAGGAGTTGTGGATTAATTGATCGTTGGCGGATAGACGCTTGGGTAGCAACTGAACTGGTCCTAGCAATGCTTTTGGGCAGCATGACAACAGCTAAGTTTTTGATCATTCATAATAGAAGGCAGTTCTAGCGCCAATCTGTTGATGCCGAAATTTTTTCAGAATCTGAACCGTCGAGGAGTGACCTTTTACGGATTAATGGCACCTAAGAGGTGTCTTCTGGCGAAAGTTCCATTGTGAGAGAGGCAAAGGTGTGGGGTGACCGACTCTTCCCCTTACCTCGGCGGTGAGATCAGTGACAAGTCGGGTGAGGTCTCGAAACTGTTCTTGCATCTGCGGGACAATAAGGTATGAATCGGGGAAGGTTCTCGGATTCCATTAATCTTTGGGTTCTATCGGATTTGGGTGAGCATTATGCCCAGTCCGTACGTTTGATGGTTCATTGTCATGCTCGGAGCTAGCACGCTCCAAAATGGCAATGAGTTGTGGATTAGCTGATCGTTGGCGGATAGACACTCGAGTAGCGACTGAACTTGTCCCAACAATGCTTTTAGGAGGCATGAAAATAGGTAAGTCCTTGATCCTTCATAATAGAAGACGGTTCTAGCGCTAATCTGTTGATGTCGAAATTTTACCAGAATCTGAACCGTTGAGGAGTGGGACCTGTACACACCAAAGGAAGCTAAAACCTAAAGTTATAAAGGTCGAGGGGGGAGAGGGGTGTGCCTCCAGAGGACTCTCCGATGTCTAAGTTAGTTTAGAGTTTTTTCTAGAGAAAGAAGGAGATAAAAAAGGAACAGGGCTCTGTGTTTAGAATTGTTCGTATCTTTTGGTTTATGAGGGCCCCTATTTATAGTATGCATGAGTAGAGTTTGATCAAGAGAACAAGTGTTAGGATAGGAGTAGTATTCTTTTAGAGTTATCCATCTGCCGTGCGAGTTTATCCGAAAGTTGGAACGACGGAACAACATCAGATCTTATAGTGTGAAATTACCATTATGCCCCTTGCTACGTGTCAGGAGATGATTAGTCGTCTCGTCATGGTTACGAAATTACCATTTCTATCTTACAGACTGATACGTGTCATTGCGTTATTGGTAGGGAAATTTTCTTCCATATCAAATGCCTCCCACTTCCTAATCAGTCAGATAGCCAACAACGATGATCAATAAGGACTATCACATTATGTTGTTAAAAACTGCAAACTGCCCATTGAAACCAAGAAGGCATACAGAATTCCACCCACATAGCACATACATATATTACAGATACATTTGCACTTAGAGGCAATTTTAGGGTTTTCGTCGAGTACATTCACATTGCTTTATTTTTTTTCTACAGGATCCACGTTGTCAGGTTTTTCTTACCCTTTTCTTGGTGAATCAGTGAAAACTCGAATGTGTCCATGTGCATCCTTTGTCCACCATAGGTAGAACACAGAAGAGATTATCACAACACCAGCTGCACATCCAACTGCTATTCCAACAAGCCTTCCAACACGCTTCTTGTTACGTCTAGAGGGCCGAGTATCACCAGAGACTACAATAGTGATCACAAAGTAGTGTATTAAGGCAAGCAAGGACCTTGTAAGAAACAGTTAATTCATTCGACAAAAAGAAGAATGCAAAACTAATGAAATGATGAACCTTGAGAAGCATGGATTGCTGACACTAAAGGTCCGTATGTACTCTGATATGGAATGCAACATGTTCCTTTCCCAGCCCAGAAGAAGTGGATCTCCATGATTGTGTTTGTCACATTCGCCTCAAAGGTTTTTATCAAGGCTCTTCTGGATCCACCGGCTTCCTTTTGAATGTTAAAGTCTTGGAGAACTCTCTCACCCTTAAGCCAATTGCAACATTTTTTGGAAAGATATAAAGGGAAAATGTCAAAATTAAGATGCATGCTCACACAGCCAGAAAATTCACATAACATACAACAAAAAGCGAAAAGAAAAACAGCTAAACCTAATGTTATATTTGTGTGTTGGTTTTCTCTATCAGTAATTTTCATAGTAGAGACTCTTATTCTTCCATAAGTGTTTTCACTATACCTGAATGTAAATATCAAATAAACGCCTCCCAAGACCCTTCCAAGACTTAGAGTCATCCATTGCTATCTCCGCAAAGTGAAGGTCAACACTGTATTTCCCATTCTTCAAACCAAGGCCATAATACCTCAGGGAGCCTGCTGAGATCCTAGCTGTTTTGTACACCTCAGACTCTAAAGTTTCTGTTATTTGAGAATCTGTTTTTGCTATATACTGGGGTCCATTTGGGTTCGAAATGAAATTCCCAGCATTGCTTACCGCCCATTGATTATCAGAGCTTGTGTACAATGAGGCAGCACCCAGTGGTTCGGAATCATCATCGAATTCGATGCCAGACGCAGATTTCTGGTCTGTGCCTCCACACTTGATAGAGAATGAAGCTAGAAGAAAATAATAGATGCTGGGGGAATTAAGACAACAGCTAGATTATAAACACAACTCCAAAGAGTGGTGAGCTTCATATTAATCTACATTTCTTGTTTACTTCTTCATTTTTCATGTCCATATTACCTGTTTATAGTAAATTATTTGCTTAAAGATTATTTCAAATACAATACACCGTTTAAAGAATATTAAAACCAGTTTTAGAAGAAGAAAATCGGAAGGCTGTACTTACTGGATGGAAGCTTGTTGGTGCACTTGGTATTGCCTTGGAGGCACTGCAACATTCCAATAGCCTTCCTGTATTTATCATCATTAGTTTGGTTAGTGAAAATTGATTAGAAAATCAAAGGAAATAATTTAAATATGTGGACATTCTCTTTCTTGATCAAAATGGGAAAATATACAAGCTAATTAAGGTTTACAGGACCAAGAGAAATGATAATAATGGAGGTTTAAACAATTCCAGTGACCAAGAATTTTCCTGTGTGCCAGGTAGAAAAAGAAGAAACATAAACCAGTAATACAAGCTCATTGGAAGTAGTATACAATATTCGAACTATAAACTACAGGTACTACCAACACTATAAATTATGTTGCTTAGCTTGGATTCATGATCAAGAGTAGGGTTTCGATCATTTTGCATCAACAATGGTGCAACCCTGTTCAGTTATAGTATAAATCATGCAAGAAAAATTTGTTATCCGATTTAGAAGAAGCAACATGATCTACTGAAAATTTTATTTATTTTGTTTCCAGTCCTGAGAAAAACCTTACCCGTCCTGTAAATTGTTTGCATGGATGGTAGTTCCAACAACATTCCTGAAGAAAGGAAAGTTAAATGTTTCTCAATAATGGAAGCAAGAGAACTCACTAAAAAGGTCATAAGAAAAAATAAAATCAAGGATTCATCATCCTGGATTAGTAATGCTGCACCTAGGAAAACTTCAACAATAAACTTACATTGATAGTCCCACTTTGGCAAAATTCGAAGGTAAATTTCCAGAAAGGGAATTGAATGAGACATCTCTGCAACAAAGTAATTAGAATAATTCTTGGGTCAGAAGTTTGGGTGATGAAGGTCAACTGAATACTAAAAAGTCATTTCATGCATTCGAGCTTCTAATTACATGTACATGCAGTCATATTGCAAAGTGTTATAGAAAACTTTCAAGCAGCTTTGTTATGTCCTGGATAAACAAGTATGCTTACAACCCTTACCCAGTCTAGCAAAAAATGCAAGTGTATTTGTTCTGAGTTGATTGAAAAAACAGTGCTTGAATAATGTTGAGAAAGCTGTAGTTGAAGACAACATGATACAACTTAAAGAAATTCCAAAAACAAATTTACTAACCAGTTAAATCTTTTCTCTGTTTTATTTCTGAGGCCCCTAATAATAGTAAGAGTCAAAATAGAAATCGGGCTTGGTTTTATATATTGCATTACAAATTTCGCACAATATTGATTGCCATTGTAAACTTTACTTTTGAGTGGCTTTACCTGGACTAAAATAAATGAGTGGTTTGGTGATTTTTATTATCTTGCTCAAAACAATTCTGGCAGCCAACATGCCTGTGATGCAAGTTTCTTATACTCAACCTCCATTTAGATTCATGTTCATGATTTCTTTCTCTATTTTCAAAAGGAGGACACTACAAGTCTACAAGAAGCAAGGTTTTCAATAAATACATAAGAAAAAATTTAGTATTTGCCACATAATAATGACTTTAGGTGGTGTCTAAGGTGCCTTGACAAAAAGAACGACAATTTACCTTACCTATATATTGTGTTAAATCACTTATTTTGGCTGTAAATTTACATTTCTGGTGGTAAAAATAAAAAAAAAAAAAACAATTTTACCACTAAAAGTGTGTTGTATCACAAAATGTATAGGTAAAGCAGATTGCTTTATTTTTTAACAAGGCACCCTAGCAATCACCATGACTTTATCATGTATATATATAAGCATGAGTTAGAAAGAAGACTATTCCTGAATGAAAGGTGACTTACAATGCAATGAGCTTTGGACTTATGATATTGGCAGGTAGCTCCCCAGATAAATTGTTGTTTCCAAGATACCTGATATAAATTTTCAGCGTTACTATCTGTGACCAGATGGACTGAACATAACATACACATTCTTTTCTCTTTCTTTTTCTTTTTCCCTTTTTAACCATTGTTACCCTGCCCACAGATATGCTAGGACTTCACTGGCATACATACGCATCTTTCAGCAAGAACAAGAAAGAAATCAAATGAGGAAAAAAAGAGAGGAATATTCCTTCCCCATGTAACTCATCACACATGTTATTTGTGCAAGGATATGCAGTAAGTTTTCATGCTACTATAATTCTCAACTTGCATCACCAAAACTTAGGTTAAGCAATACCAAATCAATCAAGCACAGTGGTTGGATGAGGCAAAATATCTCTCTTGAATATATGTTGAACTGTTGAGTGATACTATCCTGATTCAGGATTACATGATGCAAATCTAATTGATGCAGGCAAATTCTCAAGCAGTGTCAGAATTTAAATTTCTTAGCACTGTTTACTTGAAGATTTATTTGTCCTTAGCAATCAGGCTTGCATCAGTATTGCTGTTATAAGCGATACTCGATGGCACTATGTGGACTATGGATATAAGATAATGCTGAAAGAAATGTTTTTTAGATACCAATTGTTGATGCCAAAACTCGTTCCGACGGATAGGGTGATCTGGAAATTGGATCTGCACAAGCTAAAACAAAACGGATGATTTATGAAGTCGCTGGAGGAAAGGGGGGTGGTGCCTCCGGAGACCCTCCGATGCTTTTGTTAGTTTCTGGGTTTTTCTGAGATAAAGTAAAGAGGAGAAAGGAAACAAGTACGTAAGGAATCAGAAGAAAATAGGAGAGTTGATCCTTATGCGTACCTGGAGAACCTTATTTATAATCTCGTAGAGGAATCGATTCAGTTATACGTAATCATTTTTTTGAAGGAGAGATGACGTGCGAGTTGTTACTCCTTGATATGCGGGAGGACACCTGGGTGCAATGACCTAGTGTTGATAACAACCTTGCGGTGGAATTACTTTCATACCCTCTGCCATCTGTCATCAGGTTATTGGAGAGGGAATTTTCCCCTACATCAGATGCACCCCACTTCTATGAGTATATTTATGTGCTTGAGGAAGTAAAATGGAGCTTATGTTTTTGGTTATACGCTTTAGTCTTGGGAGACGAGGCTTCGAGTGTAAGAGGCTTAGTCAAGATGCTCGGCATTGGAGACGTAGGTCTAATCTTATGAGGCTCAGTCAAGATGCTCAGCATTGGAGACGTGGGTCCGAGTGTATGAGGCTCAGTCAAGATGCTCGGCCTTGGAGACGTGGGCCCGAGCATATGAGGCTTAGTTAAAATGCTCAGCCTTGGAGACGAGGGTCCGAGTGTATGAGGCTAAGTTAAAATGCTCGACTTTGGAGATGTGGGCCCGATCGTATGAGGCTCTATCAAAATGCTCGACTTTGGAGACGTGGTCCGAGCATATGAGACTCAGTCAAAATGCTTGGCCTTGGAGACGTGGGTCCGAGCATATGAAGTTCAGTCAAAATGCTCGGTCTTAGAGACGTGAGTTCAAGCATATGAGGTTCAGTCAAAATGCTCGGCCTTAGAGACATGGGTCCGAGCATATGAGGCTCTTTCAAAATGGTCTATCTGAGAGACGTGGGCCCGAGCATATGAGGCTCAGTCAAAATGCTCGGCCTTAGAGACGTGGGTCTAAGTATATGAGGCTTAGTCAAAATGCTCGGCCTTAGAGACGTATGTTCAAGCATATGAGGCACAGTCAAAATGCTTGGCCTTGAGAATGTGGGTTCGAGTATATAAGGCTCAGTCAAAATACTCGGTTTTAGAGACGTGGGTCCGAGCATATGAGGCTCAACCAAAATGCTCAGCCTTGAAGATGTGGGTCCGAACATATGAGGCTAAGTCAAAATGTTCGGCTTTGGAGACTTGGACCCGAGCATATGAGGCTCAGTCAAAATGCTCGACCTTGGGGACATGGGTCCGAGCATATGATGCTTGGTCAAAATGCTCGATCTTTAAGACATAAGTCCGAGTATATGAGGCTCAGTAAAAATGCTCGGCCTTGGAGATGTCGGTCTGAGCATATGAGGTTCAGTCAAAATGCTCAGCCTTGGAGACGTGGGTTTGAGAATATGAGGCTTGATCAAAGTGCTCAACCTTGGAGACGTAGGCCTGAGCATATAAGGCTTAATCAAAATGCTCAGCCTTAGAGACAAGAGCTCAAGCATATGAGGCTCGGCCTTTGAGATCTTTGTGAATTGATTTGACCTGTATGGTGTGGACCTAGATTTTGGAATTGTATGATTTTTGGGTTGTCCCTTTCGGAGTGTTTATTTGGGCTCATGGACGATTTTTGTGTTCTGGGCCAGAACATCTTCTAGGAATATTTATTGCTAGAGTACTGTATTGTTTCCTTCCGAAATGAAATGATGGCTTATACCCTTGATGGAGTGTTGTTCAGTTGTCTTGGGGAATAAAACGACGGCGTATACCCTCGATTAGATGAAACATTTTGGACTTTACAGCTAGAAATTGAGTTAATTTTCGTCGAAAAATACGCTTGGATTCTTATAAAAGGCGAGGGCTTCTCCTGATTTATTTACTTCACTCATTTGTAATATGGCAAAAATTTTGAGAGCCCTCGTAGTTCCTCATTGATCAGAGAGAGATCAATCACTTATGGAGAGTTTATGATTTTGGAGTTTGCTGGGGATTGGAGTTAGTGAAGCACTCAAAATCGTCCTTTTCGTGATTTGTTTAATTGGCGAGTTCTTCCTCTTTTTACAATATCTTTTGTTGGTAGTTATCGTGATAGGCCTAATGATAGCAATAGTGGTAGTGAAGGTAGTGATCACAAAAGTAGAGATAGTGATGAGTTATCTAAGGAGTTGAATGAGGCTATAGGTTTGGACTGTGCCTTGAGTGAGGGTGAGGCCTCAGGAGTCGATGGTGGTCGAGAGGGGCCATTGGCAATGGTTCCCTATGAGGATGAGAAAGAGGAAGAGGAGGAGGGAGATGACTCTTCTTCTGAGGATGAGGAAGATAATGTTCTCATGGAACTCAAGGGAGACATGGAGGTAGAGGAACGGGTAGTATGGGGCAAACTTTATGCCAAACAAATTGGAAGTAAAGGAGCTTCAGGCTCTTAGGCTTGAAAATAGGATTCCTGAGAAGTTTTTTTTGAGGAATATTAGGGCAAAGTATAGGGTTTGTGATGCCCTTCCGAGCGAAAAGCCCTTTGATATTTGCATTTACCTCAACACTTGAAGATTGGGCCCAGATTTCCTCTTAATCTTTTTTTTTTCTGCCTTGTCTTGAGGTATTTCGATATAGTTCTTTGCCAGTTAGTGCCCAACTCCGTGCGTTTCATTACGACGTTCATATATATTTGCACGAATGTGAAAAGAATGATGAATATAAATGTCTTCAAGGCCCATTTTCATATCAGTAGGCACAACCAATATGGCTAAGTAGTGATTAGTTCTAGGGCCAAGAAGGGGTTATTAAAGAAGAAACCCACTTCTATCAAGCAGTGGAAGAAGACGTTCTTTTATGTCCATAATGATAGGAGTTTTGGAGTTCCGCTGTCATGGAGTATGGATCATGTGGGGAAGTGCAAGAAACCATACCTCTTGAATCGTGAATAGGATACTTTGAAGAAGATGATAGCCACTCCTATAGAAGTTTGTGTTTTATATGATAATGAGGAGTTGGCGAAGCGTGGCCTCTGCCCTCGGTGCTCGGAGGGAAATCTTGAGAGTGGTAAATCTTTGAACGCTCTTTATGTTGTTTTTTCCTTTCTCCCTGCTTATTATTGTTTTGATTTTCACTGAACAGAGATGGAAGCTACAACAATGGCCAAGAAGCGGGCAAAGAAGATGGCTTTGGAGAGAAAGAAGGCTGCTAAGGTGAGTAAATAACCTATACACATGAAGAGAGTGTCGAGGAAATGGGCTCGAGCTCTTTCTCCTGTTCCAATTGATTTGGATGGCCCACGTTTTCTTGATGCGCTAAGGCCCCATCCATAGGCTAAACTGAGGCCTAAAGACGGACGACTCTGTCTTTTCTCATGCCTGGGTCACAAGAAAGCACCTTATCCTCGGCATACCTCTACGAGATGTGATTGAGCTTTGGAGGAAGCTTATTGAAAGTTTGTGCTCCATAACCGAGGTCTTGGCTTCTCAGGTAAACATTCCCATCTTTATTTGCTTTTTATTTTTAACTATTCCTGCTTTCGGATGACTCGAACTTGAACATTTTCTCGTTTTTCTCAGTTGAGCGTGGTGACTGGGATGCTGTCTCGTCGCTATCTAGATATGAATGATCGGCTGACCAAGTGTCAGCGAAAGCTTGTTGATAGCTGTAAGCTCATTCAACAACAACAAAACACTTTGGAAAGAGTCCGCTGTGGTAAAGAGAATATTGATAAGGCCAAGGCCGAGGCCAAGGAGAAGATAGAGACAATAAAGTAGGAGAAAGATACTGCTAAGATAGTTGAGTGGTGTTTGAGGGAGGAGATAGAGGCGGTTATTAGAAAGGCTATGGAGGAGGCTGTGGTAAACTTTAAGGGCTCTGCCTCATTTCAACAGGCCATGGAGGAGGAAGAGAGTCTCAAGTATCTTGAGGGATTCATGGAGGCCATGGAGGAAGAGAATCGACGCGGAAGGAATCTAGGTATGAGAAGATGAAGAAGTGAAAACCTAGCCGAGCAATGCTGTGGAGGGTGTTGCGCCTGATGGGGAGGTCGACCCTTGAGTACTTGTAATTTTTTTTTTTGCTTTGAGGTCGATAGTGCCTCTTTTGACTTGTAAACTCATTTCTTATTAATGGAACTGCTATCTTTCCTGTCTATTACCTTTTGCATTTTTTACTTTACTAATGAGAGAGTTCGAGTGTTAAAGGTTTTAAACCTTAGTCTCGATGCTGGGGGAACCTGCCTTTGCTTATGAGTAGAATATTGTGAAAGCAAAATGTTCTTTCATTGATAACTGAGACATTTCACAAGTCATATCAGCGAAACAAGTAAAGTGTAAAATTCAAACGAGAACTTTTGGGAGTACACTATTGATAGAATTTGTAGAGATTCTCTATATTCCAAGTCCGAGGTATGGGCTTGCCACTCAACTCTTTAAGCTTAAACGTGCCGGCTTGGACAATTTTCTTGATGCAGTATAGACCATCTCAAT
Organism: Bretschneidera sinensis; assembly: GCA_023935145.1. Lineage (NCBI taxonomy): Eukaryota > Viridiplantae > Streptophyta > Magnoliopsida > Brassicales > Akaniaceae > Bretschneidera > Bretschneidera sinensis. The sequence goes on from CM043702.1 coordinate 27,754,374, forward strand.
TAGGCATGAGCTTTCTCGTTTCCCGAGGATAAGATACTTCATTTTTTTCGCAGTACTAGGTCATGTAGCCTAAAGTTCATCTCTCGGACTCAAGAGTTGTAATACCTAACAATTCTTCGTTGATAAGTGGCTAGCCGGATCTGAGCTTTATCTCAGGTTTTGTCGATAAGATCAACATTCATCTGCAAGGCTTATTCGTTACTGGTTTGTTTAAAGTTCTGCACCCGTAACGAGGGCACCCCGACTTGTAGTAGGATGATTGCTTCAGAACCGTATACCATGAAGAATGGAGTTTTTTTGGTGGGGGTTTGAGCAGTGGTTCGGTAAGCCCAAAGTACATTTGGCATATGGTTAATCCATTATTTGTTGGCCTCATCTAATATTTTTTTGATGCCTTGCAAGAGCTTTTATGGGTTACCTTGGCTTGCCTGTTAGCTTACGGATAACTTACTGAAGAGAATCGATGCTCGATGTGAAGTTCTTTGCAAAATGCTTTGACCCGAACGCTACCAAATTGTTTGCCATTATCAATGATCAATAAACAGAGGGTATGCCGAATCGACATACTATCGACTTCCAAACTAAACCTCGGGCTTGGTGATTGGTTATACTAGTGAGTAGTTCAACTTCTGCCCATTTGGTGAAATAATCTATTTCCACAATTAGGTGTTTTCTTTGACCTGGTGCTCCAGTGAAAGGGCCAAGGATATCCATTCTCTACATGGAGAAAAGGGAGTGGGATGGTGATCAAAGTAAGAGGATTTGTCGGCCTGTGTGGTACAAAGGAGTAATGTTGACAGTTTTTACGTTTCTTAACTAGTTCCATGGCATCTCTCTGTATCTTGGGCCAATAGTATCCTTGATGAAGTATCTTAAAGGCCAACACTCAACTTCCGAGGTGGTTTTCACATATACCTTTGTGAACTTCTCGAAGAGCATAGTCGGCTTCGGTAGGCCTGAGGCATTTCAAATAAGGCGTGGTGAGGCCTTTCTTATATAGTTGTCCATCTATAATTGCATACCGTGAAGCGCGGGAGATAAGTTTTTCAGCTTCATTCTTCTGCTCGGGGAGTTGACTATCTCGTAAATACCAGAAGATTAGGACTACCTATGATTTTCCCTCAGTTACAATATGAGAGGTACTTCGTCAATGCTTGGGTTGGTGGGAGTCTTGAGGTAAACAGTTTGGGTAAGCTCGGTACGCTAGGAGGAGGCAAGTCGAGCCAGAGCTTCAGCTTTTGAATTTTCTATCCGAGGAACTTGCGTTATTCGGAATATTCGGAATGCTGTCATGAGTTCTTTGGCCTTTTTGAGATACCGAGCGATCATCTCGCCTTTGGCTTCAAATTTACAATTCATCTAGTTTATTACCAACTGCGAGTCGCTGTAGGTATCTAAGACTTCAGCGACCATAGCTTTTTCCAGTTTCATACCGGTAAGTAACGCCTCGTACTCAGCCTTATTGTTGGAAACTTTGAAATCGAACCTTAAAACATATTCAATGGTGAACCCGTCAGACCTACAAAGGATAAGTCCTGCCCCACTTTCGGCATTGTTAGAGGAGTCATCTACATGGAGAGTCCATTACGGAGTTCGTTCGTCTATTTTCGATTCTGGTACTTCAATTTGATCTACAAAAAGTGTTGTTTCTACGATAAAGTTTGCGAGAGCTTGAGCCTGGATAGACTTTTGAGGGTTATATCAGATGTCGAATTCTTCGAGCTCTATGGACCATTTAACCATTCTCCTTGAAATATCCGGCTTATGAAGCACTTGCCTCAGAGGTTGGTCTGTTAAGAGGACGATGGTGTGCGCTTGGAAATACGACCGGAGTTTTCGAGCTGAAATTAAGGGAGCATATGCCATTTTTTCGATTGGGGTGTAGTATACTTTTGCATCATGGAGAACCTTACTAATGTAGTATATAGGTTTCTTAATACCCATATCTTCTCGGATCAAGACAAAGGCCACTACTTCTTACCCGGTCGATAGATACAGGAAAAGTTCCTCCCCTGTGATGCGTTTTGTCAGAGGCAGAGGAAAGCTCAGATACTCTTTCAATTCTTCAAAGGCTTTTTGGAAATCTTCGATCTAGATAAAGTCTTTTGCCTTCCTAATAGCTCTAAATAAGGGGAGACATTTCTCTGTAGATTTTGACATGAAACGACTGTGTGCTGCTACACATCCGGTTAACCTTTGAACTTCTTTTTTGTCTGGGAAAAAGTCATATTTAAGATGGCCTCGATTTTTTCTGGGTTAGCTTCTATTTTTTTTTTGAGTGACCATAAAGCCGAGGAACTTCCCTCTAGTGACTCTGAAAGCACATTTTGTAGGGTTTGACTTCATTTGGTGGTACCAAAGTATTTTGAAGGCTTCTTCCAGATCAGAGTTGTGATCCTTGGCCTCGATACTTTTCACCAACATATCATCTATGTATATTTCCATGTTTTTCCTAATCTACTCATAGAAGATCTTGTTCATCAATCTCTGATAAGTTGCCCCGACATTTTTAAATCTGAATGGTATGTCCTTGTAGCAGCACAGCCTTCGGTTAGTGATGAAAGCTATTTTTTCCTGGTCCGGCTCATGCATAAGGATCTGATTATAACCAGAGTATGCGTTCATGAAACTGAGAAACTCGTGCCCTGAGATGGCATCAACCAGCTGATTTATCTACGGCAAGGGAAAATTATCTTTCGAAAAAGTTTTGCTAGGTCTGTAAAGTCAATGCATATTCACCACTTGTCGTTGGGTTTTTTGACCATCACCACATTGGACACCTAGTGGGGATAGTCTGCCTCCCGAATAAAATTGGCTGTGAGGAGTTTACCAACTGTGGTCTTGATGGCAATTTGTCTTTTGGGGGCAAATGACCTTTTCTTCTGAGTGACTAGCTTGTGGCTTGGGTCCACATGTAGCTCATGCACGATGACATCAGGATTAATTACAGGCATATCGGAGTCTGACTATGCAAACAAGTTTTAATTCCTCTAAAGGAGGGAGATAAGTGATTCCCTGAGATTCTTAGGGAGACTGGAGCCAATCTGAACCGTTTTGAAGATGTCTTCACCAAGTGGAATGGTGGTCAGTTTTTCCATGGGCTGACCTCGCAAGGTCTTGATCTCATCCCTAAGGTATTCTATTTCGAGGGGTAGAGTTTCAGTCCTTTTTCCTCCTCTTATAGAATTCAAGTAACAAGATCTGGAGACTTGTTGGTTCCCTTTGACTTCACCCATTCCATTGTCAGTAGGGAACTTCGTTTTTAGATGGTAAGTGGACATGACCGCTTTTAGATCATTGAATGTAGGTCTGCCAAGGATTACATTGTATGATGATGGTCTTTACCACTAAAATGGTAGTCTGCACAGTGATGGTCCGTGGAGCCACCCCTATAGTGACATGGAGAACTACGCTGCCTTTGGCGAACACTAAGGCTCTCGAAAAATCGTATAGTGGGGTGGAGATCGGTCTCAACTGGTCTTCTTTCATTGTATTTTTTGGAAAGTGTCATAAAACAAAATGTTCGCTGAGCTTCTATTATCCGCTAAAATACACCAGACATCGTGGTTGGCAATAAGAAGGGAAACCACCACGACATTGTCATGCAGGGTCTGTACTCCCTCCAGATCATCATATGTGAAAGAGATTGTCTGGTTTGTCTTTACTTGCTTATGAGACCCACTTACGAAAGCCACAAACCTGGTGTACCCTTTCCTGGTTTGTTTAGAGTTAACTCCATTTACCGGTCCACCACAGATCATTTTGATAACTTTGGTGCTATGACATCTTGGTTCTCTTGATCATGTTCTTCTTGGTTTGGCTTCGGACTCCATCTAGGGGCTCGACACTCTCGATGGTTTTGATCAGAGGGACTTCCAAAGATTTTTCTAGGTTGGTCCTTGGACATTTCTTCTCAGTGTGGTCCAGTAAACTCTTTCAAGTACCCTCAACTGATAAGGGACTCAATCTGCTGTTTAAGGGCATGGCAATCCTCCATGTCGTGTTCATGATTCTTGTGGAATCGACACCATTTGCTTCGATTTCCGTTGGGATAGAGCAACTTTGGAGGCCATTTAAGGATTTTTCTATCCTAAACCTGCATTAGGATATTGGTTTTGGAGGCATTGAGCTGAGGAAAGCTTTCAAAACTAGTGACAAATTTAGATCTGCTTTCGTGGTAGGGTTTTTTGGTCGCACCACCTTGGGAATCGCCAATATCTTTTCTCTTCTTCTCTGTTTCCTTGTATCTTTCCTTTCGAAAGGGTTGTCATACTTAGCTAGCATGCATTTCTCAGCTTGGGCCAGGATCTCGTTCATATCTTAGGCGGTCACCTAATGAGCTTAGAGCTGAATATCCCAGACCTTAGCCTGTTTTTTAATGCCAGTATCTGTATATTGGGGTCGATGTCTGGAATTTCTTAAGCAACAACATTAAACCTCGAGATATATGCTCGAAGTTTCTCCCCTTGACGTTGAATGATAATGAAAATACTTTCTGAGGTCTTCCTAGGTCCTTTGCTGTTGAGGAAGTGTGAGGCAAAGGTATAGCTAAGCTCTTTGAAGGTGTCAATGCTTCCTGGCTTTAATTTAGAATACCACGTACTGGCGGCCTTTTCAAGTGTCAAGGGGAAGGCTCGACACATGATAGGATCAGAGTGCCGGTGTAACATCATAGTGGTCTTATAGAGCTGCAGGTAATCCAGGGGATCCGTCGAACCGTCATAGGGCTTGATAAGCGGCATCTTGAAATTTGGCGGGAGTGGAGCTTCGAGAACTTCTTAACTGAACAACAGATCTTGGATGTTGAGCTCATCTAAGACGTTATTGCTTCGACCTATGAAAGCTTCATTGATCATCTATTCAATTTCTTTGATTAATTTGTCTAGGTATAAATTACTTCTGGAAGAAGAACCTCCCCTAGATCTATTTGCGTGAGGTGGTGAAGACTCTGCAGTAGAGCGACTGTCGACGGAGCACCTATGGCCAGAATGTCTGGTTTGCCTAGGAGAATGGTGAGGAGGTGGAGGCAAAGGCTGTCTGCCTCCTCTTCGAACATCTGCGGTGAGATATGTCACCAAAAGGGAGAATTCTAAAAACTGCGCTTGGATCATCGGGATTGGGGGATACACTGGGGGAGGTTCCTTGAGATCTTTTGGCGGATCCATTTCTGTTGACCTAGGAAGGGAGTGTTGAATTCTCGGAATAGCAAGTGGGTCGTGGTCAGGGGCGATGTGTTCAGATACCGTGGGGAAGCTCGAATCGAACTACTGGCTGTGAGTCTCAATTCGTGTAGGTGTAGCACTGGCTCCGACGATTCTCTTGCCGGTGTTTTTGGTGGTATTTCTCTGTGGCATGGAAACAGATGAGTTCTTTGAAGATTTCTTCGCTTCTACCGGATAGCGAGAGATTGTGGTTTCCCACAGATGGCGCAAATATGTTGATGCCAAAAATCGGTCCAACGGATAGTGTGATATGGAAATTGGATATGCACAAGATAAACAAAAACGAGAGATCTATGAAGTTGCCAGAGGAAAGGGGATAGTGCCTCCAGAGACCCTCCGATGCCTGTGTTAGTTTTTGGGTTTTTCTAAGAGAAAGTAAAGAGGAGAAAGGAAATGAGTACGTAAGGAATTAGAAGAAAATATGAGAGTTAGTCCTTATGTGTACCTGGAAAACCTTATTTATAATCTCGTAGATGAATCAATTCAGTTATTTGTAATCATTCTTTTATAATCATTCGTAGATGAAAATATGAGAGATGACGTGCGAATTGTTAGGCTTTGATATGCGGGAGGACACCTGGCTGTAACGACCTCGTGCTGATAACAACTTTGCGGTGGAATTACTTTCATATTTTCTGTCAGGTGTCATCAGGTTATTGGAGAGAGAATTTTCCCCTACATCACCCATAACTGTGCTAATGATTCCATGCTAAAGAAATCTTCACCTCAGAAAGGTAAGTTGACATATTGGAATACTGACCAAAGTTTATTAGTCAACTAATCCATCAATCTCATGAAGACTTCTAGAGAAAAAAATAATTTTAAGGAAATATTAACCTAATTTGTTTATTTTCTGCCCGAGTTCATTTTATTCAATATTGCCGGCCTACTTGGCTTTATTTATGGCGTGATGACAAAATTGAAGAGCAAGGCGCTATAATAAGCATACTTACAAATATTGTAACACGGCAAAATCCTGGAATGAGGACGGTATTTGACCATTCAAATTGTTGAAACTCAAGTCCCTGTTATATTGATTTTGTTCCAGTAGAAAGGTGAAATTAAGAAGCTTCATAGACAAATAAAGAAAGCTTCATAGCAGAGGAGAAAACTCTTTTAACTTGTGAACAGGCACATTCATAGTGAGAAATCAAGGCCACTTACAGATGTTGCAACTTCGAAAATTTGCTTAGTCGTTCTGGAATCTGCCCTGACAGTAGACAGTTTCTCAAAGACCTGCAAACAAAATGGGATTATGGCAGATAGGGTTACAGATATAACAATTTTTGCCAGAGAAAAATATTCTTTGCGCATTTGAGATATACAGGATCTTACATTATGGACAAACTTGTTTGGTTTTCCAAGAAATCAAGAGAAGAATCTTGCCCACTAAGATCACCAATTCTCCTATGAAGAACATAAGATATTGAATCTTTAGATTTAAAGCAGTCCCCAAACACATATAATTTCTATATGGAAGAACAAATAAAAGATTGCTTAGATAAGACCTTTAATTTTTACCAGAAATGTATTCTACCAACTTGAATCAATGCATTAAAAACAAATTTTCAGAAAGAAGAAATCATCTTTAGTTAGTAATCATGGTATTTCTAATTTTAAATTTGAAAGCCTTACAGATCCTCCAATTTGGTAAGAGCACCAAAACTGCTTGGTATTGGACCTTCAAGATTAGTCCCTTGAAGCCGTCTGTGGAATGACAAAAAAAAAAGTCGAGGTATGGTGAAGAATATAAATATATAATACCTCCATTTTCAGTACATAGAATTATAACTCGGGGAAAAGTCATGCGTACAGGTCCCTGAGTTCTGTAAAATTTCCAAAGAATTCTGGAAGCTTTCCCGTTAAGAGGTTATCAGATGCCCAACTGAAATCATGAAAAATAAGCTTATCAACTTTCCATCAGCAAATAGATCTGCTTTTCAGAAAAATTGTTCAATAATTGATAGAGAAGTACAGAATCTGAAGGGATCTCAAATTTGCAAATTCTATAGGGATCGGCCCACTCACTCCACTACTATCAATATACCTGAAAAGAAAGCAGGTAACTAATCAGAATAAACGGTTAAAGAGAAGAGAATGTTAACTCAAATATAAACCTAAGTTACAATAATGGGAAAGCTGAGGCCCACATTCAATTCAGTGGTTTGCACCTGGGATTATCAATTTATCATAAAATAAACTTAACCCCATCAAGCTCAACCATTCTCCAAATTACTAAAACTGATCGAGCAAAGGCAGTTAATAGTTGCATGGCGGTATCTAAAACATATCTTCTAGCTGCCTTTAAGTGCTCATGTTATCAATATAGAACAAGTTTACAAGTCTATGGTCTGCACATATGTATCTAGTCCAATCAGTCATGACCAACACAATTTTCCAGTAAATGTTAAAGAGACACATTTCAGATAGGCACTGCACCCCAATCTATAACTCCAGTATTAGAGAAAATCCTAGATTGTTTCTCCTTGAAAAAAAAAATAGAATTTCCTTCAAGAAAAATACTTACAGAAACCTAAAAATCTGAATTTTAAACAGATACTACTTACATCTGCTGTAAGGATGTCAATTTTCCGAGCTCCTTTGGTAATGGTCTGAAGAAATTGTTCGAGCTAAAGCTTCTGTAAAACAGAAGAAACTCAGCGTATTAGTATTAGCTTCAGAGCAGTGTAGAAGGACTTAGTATTCAAAGAAGAAATCATCCAAGAATCACAGATATGCACTTAACACAGAAATCAACTTGGTTAGATTGCCAAGCTCTGGAGGCACTTGACCCGTGAGATTGTTTATCCCAAGGCTACTATTCAATCACTCAAATATAGAGAAAATGAGTATGAGTACCCGAAATAAGGAAAGCAATTTTAGAAATGCATTAGTTTCCAAAAAATAAAAAATCAAGAATTATAAGAACTTTTAAAGTTTGCTCAGAAGTTACAGGTATTGCATCTTCGATAACTGTTCGATTTCAGCAGGAATGGGCCCACTTAACACATTTTGAGCCAAATTTCTGCATTATAATAATGAAGGGTAATCAAATCAGTCGAAACAGAACTATAAAGGGAACTAAAATTTAATGGAAAAAAAAAATTCTGATGATTGATTTCTCACAAGTCCATAAGCTCCTTTAGGACAAAAAGTTCTTTGGGTATCTCACCCGAAATGTCTAAAGCATAAATCTTCCTGAATCACGTGTAACACAGAAAGCACTTTAGCATAATGAAATTATACTGTAATGGCTAAGAAAAGACGATAATGATAAGGATGATGATAAACTAACAGGTGAGTGATGTGGCAGGTATTGCCAGTGCAGTCACAAGCAACACGGGGATTTGCGGTTTCAGAGGCCCATGTAGCATTTTGAGTACAAGGGTCAATGGAGATATTCAAGCTCCTTCTCAAATTCCAGTAATCTATCATCCTGTTGAGGGCAGCAACTGAACAACAAACAACATATGAGAAACTTGGAAAATGAAGGAAATCAACTGAAAATTTACAACACACAGATAGAAACCTTCTTCAGGGTCAGTGACTGGTTGTGCAGAAGCAAGTTGGAGCAGCCAAATAACAAGCACAGAGAAGCTCAAGAACCCCATTAGTGAGCAACAGCGAAGCACACATACAGAGAAGTACAGAGAGAGAAGGACAAGACCGGCTATTAACAATTTGTATAGAAGACAATCCCACAACCCAGAGTGAGAATTTAAGATGGTGGTACAGTGAAGATTCGTATGTTGTGCAAGAGAAACAAATGAACAAAGCCATGAGTTCAAATTTTATATCGTAAATATATTTTGTTTCTTCATAGTAGTCTTCCTTGACTTATTATTTAAATACTGTATGAAAGTGGTGAATACTACTCACGTTTCATAGACTAATTTGACTTTTGACGGTTTAATTGAGCGCGAAAAGTAGTTGGGTACTGTTTAGGTTAACTTCTTCTTCTTGGCTGAAAAGATAATATTTTGCATTATTTTGACTCTGCTCGACATTAACAGAAACGGCATCTTCTCTCTCTCTGAGCAATTGCAATAGGCCCCACCAAAATTACAGATGCCCCAATAAAAAATTTGATCGAGTCAATTAGATCACATTGAAGAAAATGACGATCCAACCACTTCTTAGTGTAAAAAATTATTTATTATATTTTATTTCGTGGATTGAAACAGAAGTTTCTTTGTACTATACCCAAAAACAAGTTAAATTCCTGGTTTCCAGGTAAAGTTCAGCAATTCAGTGGCTTCTCTTCAGCCATCTATCAATTACTATGACAACAATTTGTCAAACGGAAATGTCAGTGCTCACTCTGGTAAGGACAAAAGAAAGAAACATCTAAAGATTGAATTCCGCGATTAATTGAGAGATTTAGCACCATTCATTCTACAAGGACCAAATAAATAACAGCTCATTCAAAGATCTACGTACCATGACTTTCTTTTTCAGAAAAAGGAACATAGTCTTCAAGTGATTTTAACTCTCTCTCCAATGAATCATGTTAAATGCCTGATGGAGCCCACAGCACCTACAACCAATAGATCTTTGACACATGGAGCCACCTACAACCAATAGGCTTCTAACACATGGCCACGTTTCCGTCTTGTGACCATAGGGCATGTGGAACAAGCGGATTATGCAACTGTCATGTCAAAGCGAGATTAATTGACTGAACCACGTCTGAACACGCGAACGTTTGACGCTATCGAGATCTCGCAGCAGAAACACAGGATTTAAGGGATCGCACCATCCCTCCCAAGTGGTCGACCTTGCCGCAAAATACTATAAAAGGCCCAAGGTATGTGAATCCAATCTATCCTAAGTTTTCCACAAATTCATCGCACTAGTCAGAACTATCATTTTTCTCACAACTCGATATTGATAAGAGTGTCTGAGTATCCCCGGAGGCTGCCCCCCTCTTTTCCTTTGGTGGCTCTCTAGCTCACCCTGTCTCACTTGTGCAGATTTCACAAAGTACCAACCTCCATGTCAGTGGCCGTTTCTCAGCACCAAAAGATTGGCACCATCTGTGAGAAATCCACATATCTCGCTAACAACAAAAGCGAAGGAGTATAAAGAACTCGTCTATTACCATGCCGCCCAGAAACGCCGCAAAAAAAGGCAACAAGGGAAATTTTACGGTGTGCTCTGCCCCCATCCAGAGCCACACCCTAAGCCAACAATCCAGATCAAGATTCTCCATGATATCTGAGCGCGTGACCCTTGGGATGGACCGAAAACCCCCCATTGGAGAGTAGCGCCCTCGCCACTTAGGAACAGACTCCCTTGACCCCGGAAGAGCAGCCACAGATCGTTTGACCGCCCCGGTGACCCAGGCTCATTTCCAGGAACTTTCCCCTCGCCTCCTCCTTCTTGCTAGATTCCTAGACAAACTGAATCCTCTGGTAGTGAGCACCCGATTGACAGCCGTTCTACCCCTGAACCTTGGCTACCTTGCGTCGGCCGATCTAAAAAAAATTCCTTCTCCAAAAAAAACCCTAACCTGGACAAGCGAATCAAATAGATAGAGGAAAAAATCGACAGAGCTCTCAAGCACTGAAGCCACAATATCATGGATGAACTTAATGTCCAAGACCCTCCATTCATGCAAGATGTCATCGAAACCCCGCTTCCACCTAACTTCAAAATGTCGCAATCAAAGCGTATGACAGTTCGGCAAACCTGCTGGACCACCTGCAGCATTACAAAATGACTATGACGCTGCATCGACATTCTGACCCCATCATGTGTCGCGCCTTCCCCTTAACGCTAAAGAAAGCCGTCGGCACGTGGTATTCAGGCTTAAAGCCAGAGAGTATTGGCAACTTCTGGGAGCTCAGTTACGCCTTTGCCTCACTTTTTCAACAGCAAGGGGCCAAAGAAAACCTCTGAAAGCCTATTCAATATCGTCCAACACTGAGGGGAGAGGCTCCGGGCCTACATATCTAGATTCAACACAGCTGTTTGGGAGATCCTGGACCTTGATCCCAACATCTAAATGCTGGCGTTCAAAAACGGGCTAAGATCCGACGTCTTTAGCTCCAAACTCACGAGGCATTCGCCTAAGGATATGAACGAGGTCTTGGCTTAGGCCGAGAAGTACATGTTGACAGAGGTCGACTAAGCTTTCCGAAGAGAAAGAGAAACAAAAAAGATGTCGACCCCCACCGAGGGACTGCCAAGAGGCCTCACCAAGAAAGCAGATATAAGCCCCAAACCCAGTTCGACAACTTCACCCCTCTCAATGCATCCAGGACCAACGTCCTAATGCAACTTTAGAACAGGTCAGTCCTCTAATAGCCTTCCAAACCGCAGCACCTCAGGGGAGATTAGAGAAAATGGTGCCGATTCCCTAGGAACCACGGGCACGACACCGAAGAATGCCATAGTTTGAAGCTGCAAATCGAAGCCGTCATCAGCCGAGGGCACTTGAAGGTGTTTACTTGATCTCGGGGAAGAATGAAGCCCGCCCAACTAAGGGAAGACTCCGGACACCCCTCACTTCCTCAGCAAAAGCGGTAGGATCCTCGAAAAAACCCCAAGCCCGGGCAGGGGGGACCTGATCAGATAAACCAAGTGGTAGCAGTGACTAGGATTATCAAAACAATCTATAGAGGCCTGGCCACCGGGGGTTGCTCAGGGCAGAGCAGTAAAGCATACCCCAGAGATGTGGCCTCCGTCAATGGTCTCCACAAATGAAAAAAGTCAAGCCTAGTATTCTCCTTCATGGATGACGATTTGGAGGGAGTATAGACCTCACATGACGATGCAGTGGTAGTCTTTCTCCTAGTAGCTAACCACGAAGTGAGGCGCATCTTGGTAAACAACGGGAGTTCGATGGACATCCTATTCTATGACACTTTCCGACGCATGCAACTGAAAGACGAGCGGCTAAAATCGGCCCCCACTTCTCTTTACGATTTCGGTGGAACCTCAATGTTCACTAAGGGAAACATAGTCCTCCCCGTCACCGCAGAAATAACACCACAAATAACCACCATTCAAACCATTTTCCTAGTCGTTAAACAACCATCGTCTTACAATATGATCCTTTGCCGGCCCACTCTCAACAAGATAAAGGCAGTTGTCTCCACTAACCATCTAAAGGTGAAGTTGCCCATCGACGAGGGAGTGGGGGTGGTCAAGGGAAACCAACAAGCCTCCCGGTCCTGCTACCTAAGCGCTATCAAGGAAGGAAAGAAGACCGAAACCTTACCCCTAGAAGTAGAAGACCTCAAAGACGAAGTGAAGACTCTAAGAGGGTGACTTATGGAGGAGCTGACTTTGATTCCCCTCGGTGAGGACCCTTCACTGACGGTCCAGATCAGGTCTAGCCTCCCGGAAGACAATAAGAACGCACTCCTCTCTCTCCTCAGAAAGAACCAGGATTTGTTCGCTTAGTCTGCTTAAAACATGCCCAGGATCGATCCCAAGACTATCGAACACAAATTGAACGTAGACCCAAGGCATAAACCCGTCATGCAGAAAAAAAAAGACGTTCGCACTGGAGCGGCAGATCACCATTAAAACTAAGGTAGACAAGTTGCTCAAGGCCGGCTTCATCCGAGAAACAAATTACCCCGACTGAGTGTCAAACGTGGTGATGGTCCAAAAAGTTAACGGCAAGTGGCAGATCTGTATTGACTTCACTGATCTAAACAAGGCCTGTCCAAAGGACAGTTTCCCCTACTGCAGATCGACCAGCTAGTGGAAGCTACCTCAGGGCACGGGTTCCTCACCTTCATAGACGAGTATTCCAGGTACAACTAGATCTTTATGCATGAACCTGATCAAGACAAAACTGCCTTTGTCAAAAGTCAAGGGCCGTACTGTTACAGGGTCATGCCCTTCGGGCTCAAAAACGTCGGCGCAACTTATCAAAGATTAGGGAACAAGATCTTCCGAGAGTAGATCGGACAGAACATGGAAGTCTACATAGACGACATGTTGGTCAAGAGCACCGAAGCCAGAAACCATAACTCCAACTTAGATGAGGCATTCGAAGTATTACACAGACACAAGATGAGGAAAATTCTTGGGCTTCATGGTCACTCAAAGAGGGATAGAAACCAGCTCTGAAAAGATAAAGGCCATCCTCAATATAGGCCTTCCCAAGACCATAAAAGAAGTACAATGGCTTACAAAGTGAATAGCAGTCCTAAACCGCTTCATGTCCAAATTCACAGAAAAATGACTCATTTTCTTCAAGGGCATCAGGAAGGTGAAGGATTTTGTCTGGATAGAAGACTGTCAGCAAGTGTTCGAAGAACTGAAAAAGTATCTGAGCTCTCCCATGCTCTTGACCAAACCCTTCCCACATGAAGAGCTGTTCCTGTACTTGTCGACTGGACGAGACACCATAGCTTTCGTCCTGATCCGAGAAGAAGCAAGCATCTAAAAGCCTATCTATTATTTTAGTAAGATCTTTCACGAAGCAGAAGCAAGGTATCTTCCGATAGAGAAGGTAGCCTACGCTTTTATAGTGACAACGCAAAAACTTCGGCCGTATTTCCAAGCGCATACTATTCTCCTTTTAACGAGCCAGCCCCTGAGACAGGTCCTACACAACCCAGATGTCTTCAGAAGAATGGTCAAGTGGTCTGTGTAGCTTGGGGAGTTTGATATCCGGCATCACCCTCGAAAGGTGATCAAGGTTCAGGCTCTCTCCGATTTCATCGTCGAAATGACCCTCGCAAGTGATCCAAACGAGGGATCAAGTTCAGAACCAGATGAGCAAGCTCCAGGGTGGAGCCTTCATGTGGATAAGTCTTCAAACACTATTGGGAGTGGCGCTGGACTTATCCTCTGCAGCCTGCATGGTTTTGTCATTGAGTATGCCTTAAGGTTCGAGTTCAAAGCCTCCAACAGCGAGGCAGAATACGAAGCCCTGCTCTTCTAAAGCTGGCAAAAGCGTTGGCCGTCGAGACCTTGGACGCGTATAGTGACTCAGAACTGGTGGTAAGTTAAATGACGGGGGAATTCGAGGCCTGAGGTGAAAAAACCACTCGGTACCTTGAAAAGTCCAAGGAGCTCACCGTCGGATTCAAAACGTTCCAGATAACCCACGTCCGAAGGGCCAAGAATTCTAAAGCAGATGCCTCAGCTAGGCTAACCTCTTCTCGACATCTCGAGCTAACTCAAGTCGTATACCTTGAGACTCTCACCACCTCGAGCATTGATAAAATTTCAATGCTGCCAATGATAGAAAAAAAACATATGGATAGGTCCAATCCTTAGGTACTTGAGAGACGAGAAAATCCCCGAGCAAAAAGATGAAGCAAGAAAGCTCATCTCCCGCATATCCCAATACACAATCATAGATGGACAGCTGTACAAAAAGGCCCTATCCACATCTTAACTGATGTGTCTTAATCCAGTTGAAGCTGACTACGCTCTTCGAAAAGTCCACAAGGGGATATGCGGGAATCACCTCAAGGGCTATACCCTAGCCTTCAAAGTGCTTCGGTAGGGGTATTACTAGCCTAGGATGAAGTATGACGCCGCTGATTTGGTCAAGAAGTGCAAAATTCGCCAACAATACTCTCCCGTACCCGCCAACTAGCTAACCCTCTCATCTCAATATTGAGCCCCCTTCCCTTAGCCATGTAAGGAATGGACATACTTGGCCCCTTCACTGGAACCTCCGGACTAAGAAAGCATCTCAACGTAGCCATCTGCTATTTTACTAAGTGGGTTGAAGTGGAACCCTCGTTACATGTGTAACACTTCAAAAAAATGGCAATGAGGAGGGCTTGCGAATGAACACCGACCTTTTAGACGAAGCTCAAGTCAAAGCTTAAGTCCGCGTATCAGCAAAGGGCAGCTCAGTACCACAACTCACGGGTTCAAAACAAAAACTTTAGGTTACATGATCTCATCCTCCGAAAGAGCGAAGTGTCTCGTCCCCGAGAAACAAGGAAGTCGTTCCAAACTAGGAAGGCCCATACTGAATCAAAAAGGTGTGTCGAGTATGCACCTTTAAACTTGAGGAGTTAAGTGGCAAGGCTATCCCGTGCACTTGGAACGTAAAAAACCTCTGCAAGTTCTATCAGTAACCCGTCTTTAGGCTTAGTTCACCCCCGCCCGTTGTTAAAAATTGTAAAAAGCGTAAGAGAAATAAGAAAGACCCAATTTAAAAACTAGAGTTTCATTAAAGTACAGTTACAAAAAAAATGGGTACTATAGACCCTGACCTATAAGAAGATAAAAAATAAAAATAAAAAACTATCCTAATCGTCACGGGGAGGCTCGTCCTTAGGTGCCTCTCCAGACTCATCCCCCTGCCCGGTCGCCTCATTCTCTTCATCCTCAGCACTAGTTGTAGCCCCCTCATCTTCTCCCGAAGCCCCCAACTCTATACCAGAGAAGTCAACTCCAAGGAAGAGAGCCTCAGCTTTCTTCTTAGCTTCACAGAAACTGTCGAAGAATTGCTACCCAGCCTCCTCCACCAGGGCTTCCCGAAAAAACTCGAAGTCCTTGAAAGAAGCCAGGGCCTCTTCCATGGCCTTTTGAGCAGCCTTAGCAGCCTCTTCCCTTACCTACCACTTTAAGACAAGGGCTGCATCCTTCTCAGATTTGAGGGCATCCCCGACCAAGCATAGGAAGTCCTTCTCCTTGGCTGCTTTCTCCCTGGCCATTTCAACCGCTTCCAGGGAAGTCTGGAGCGCCTGGATGAGCTTGCGGCTCTCATCTGACCTCTACTAACACTTCCCCTGTAACTCTACCATGTTTATACATCGACAAGATAGCTCGCCAAGGAGCACGCTAGATTAAAACAAGCACGAACCATCGTTAAGAAAGACAATTTAAAGAAGAAATCAAAGAAAACAATAAAAAAAATTACTAACCTGAGAGGTCAGGGCCTCGGCTGCGGTGCATAGACCCTCGAAGGGCTTTTGAGTGAGCTCCAACATATCATGGGGAACGATCCCCATGATAAGGTGCTCTCGACCTACCAACGGGTGGGCGAAGACTGAATCATCAATCTTCAGCACCTATTGAGGAATGAAAAGGGCCGCAAATGCAAGAACTCCTCTGGATGTGGACGGGCCTTGAAGAGACTCGGTTAGAGGCATCATCAGTGGAACCCTCGACTTTAGAGAAAACCTTGGAGGGCTATCCACTGCGAGGGGAACAGGAGAAGACGCCCGGGCCTTCTTCTTCGAACCTTAGGTCGGTGCTGGATCTTTCTCCTGTGAGGCACTTTTCTTCTCCTGGGCAATATTTTTCACCCTCTCGTTTGCCTTGGCCGCTAACTCCATCTCTGCGCATAAAGAAAAAGGCATAAATATCTAACTTGAAATATAAAGGAAGGAAATAAAGCTAACTGAATAAAAAGGAAAAATGACAAAATTACCGTGCTCCAAACTTGTCGCTGGGCAACCGGGGCAGAAGCTGTGCCTCACTAACTCCTTATTGTCATAAAGAACTTCAACATCCAAGAGCGCGGCTAGTATTACCCTCAGCTTCTCATGCTCTCGGTGCAGAAGGTGCAGTTTCTTACATTTACCCGCACGGTCCAGGCTCCAGGTGAGAGGGACTTGGAAGCTTTCGGCGCTTTGAACGAAGAAAAACGATTTCTTCTATTTCTTGATTAAGGATGGCTTTCTCTTCAGCACTCTTCTCTTAGCCCTCAAATTGACCACCACCCACCCACTCTACCCATGCTTGCTTATTTGAAAATAAGCCTTGAATACATTAATGTTTACAAGGCCGCCCACCTCCGTGTAAACGCTTATGAAGGTCATGATAAGGTGCACTGAATTGGGCACCAACTGGCACAGTGTTATACCAAAATATCTAAGCACCGTACAGAAGAAATGATGGAGGGGAAACCTAAGCCTGACCTTTATATGCTGCTTATAGACGCACAGCTCATAAGGCGTGCGGCTCAAGAAAGCGTCGTAAGCCTTCTCCCTACCCTCTGCTGCCCTGAAGGCGTACTCCATCGAAATACGGTAGACCCTCCTTATGACTTCGAGATCCTATTTCCCCACAATGTTGGCCACGAAGTTAGCCGCGTCCGACCATTGCTCCCTCTTCTTGATTAATGTATTCCCCCTGATCTCTACCGGCATCTCGTCATTCTCGTCCTTATCATCAAAAGAGGAGCCCTCCTCATTTTCTTCATCCTCCTCCCCAAGGATGAAGGGAACCATAGCAAGAGGGCCCCATTGAGGAACGACCTCACTAAGGACTAGTCCTCATTGAACGAGACACTTATAGCCTCCTCCAGCTCTTGCAAAAGATCCCCACTGTCCTCACTACCGCTACTAAACCTAGGCTCATCTACCCTAGACAAAGGACTGTTCATGAAAGGATTGCTCACGACTTGTATCTAGGACCTCAGACTCTTTGCCGCAAGCACTTCTCCAATGATCACCACCCAACCTCGAACTCTTCTGGGATCTTGACTGACTCCAAGTAATCTCTCAACTCCTCCTTCCAAATCTCTAGACCAACTCCATGCACTCTCAAAATTTTATTCTCTAAAAAAGCTAAAAGTAAGAAAGCAAGAAGTGAAGTGAGTGGAAGAAGGGAAGGAACCTCCCTTATATAGAGTTGAGGGCGTCAGAAATAAGGGGCATTAATTTCCTTGCAAATGAAGAGACGTGACCCTTAGTGTCACCAAGACACCATTACTCTCCCCAAGCATCTAATAACTGTAAAAGTACGACGCCTCACGAACCCTAGGCGCCGTTCACTCTCCCCTAAGCGAAAATTGGGCAAATCAAATAAATATACACCGCCATAAAAAAGTAGCTACCCCCCCCCCCCCCCCCAAATTTAATGCCTCTGACACCCTAAAAAGAGAAAACCCTAAAAGGCCCTAAGGAGGTCCAAGAAGAAAAGCCCCTAAAGGCGCAAGAAGAAAAGACCTTAAGGGGCCCAAGAAGAAGTGCCCCTAAATGCTCAAGAAGAAAACGCCCTAAGGGGACCATAGAGAAAAATCCTAGGGGGCCCAAAGAGAAAAAAAATCCATAAAAAAGGAAAACTCAAAAATGGAAGCCTAAAGGTCCACCAAAAACTCCAAATACGGATTTCTCAGCCTGAAGTCTCCAAGTTCGGGCATACGAGATACTTGTTATATGTTCGGCTTAAAATCTCCAAACCTAAGCATGTTGATCGCTCGGTCTAAAAGTCTCAGGATGCATATCACCTGTCCCCCAAGATCCTTAGGGATGAGCACCCATTATTCCTAGTACTAATACACGGCCACAGAACGAAATCGCACCATACTTCCTTGAAGCACACGTGTGCTTGAGGAAGTGGGGGGCCTGTGACAAAGCCCACAACACCTACAACCAATGGATCTTTAACACATGGAGCCACCTACAACCAATAGGCTTTTAACACGTGGCCACGTTTTCTTCTTGTGATCATAGGGCATGTGGAACGGGCGGATTACGCAACTATCACATCAAAGCGAGATTAATGGATTAAACCACGTTTGAACACGCGATCGAGATCTTGCAGTAGAAATATGGGATTTCAGGGATCGCGCCATCCCTCCCATATGGTCGACCTTACCCCAGAATACTATAAAAGGCCCTAGGTATGTGAATTCAATCTATCTTGAGTTTTTCATATATTTATCACACTAGTCAGAACTATCTTTTTTCTCACAACCTGATATTGATAAAAGTGTCTGAGTGTCCTCGGAAGTCACCCCCCTCTTTTCCTTCGGTGGCTCTCTAGCTCACCATGTCTTACTTGTGCAGATTTAACAAAGTACCAACCTCCAGGTCAGTGGCCGTTTCCCAGCATCAACAATGCCTTTGCCTCATGGTAACTGTTTAAATACAAATTAAAAACTGACAATCACATCGAAGAAGTTCACCTAATCACTAACACCCACTCACTAGCATCAGCTTCCAGAGAGCTTGATTGAATGACATGTTATCAAATATAGTTACTACTTAGTTATTAAGACGCACTTGCATCTTTACTATGCTGATGTTTTTTCAAAATAAATTTGGATTTTAAGTTTATGATGTTTTAGAAAATCAAAAGAAATAAGAAAAGAAAAGGAAATTCAAGTTGTGAATGATTCAGTCGATTTAATGGTCATTCAGTCGATTAAATGATTGATTCAGCCAACCAGATAAAAGGCTAAAATTTCTTGGAATTCTCTGGAACTTTTTCAATTGATTGAATGAAAGACCCAGTTGACTGGATGTTCGAAAATTTGAATTTTCATAACGTTAAATGATAGTTGCTCGTAAACTGAAGTGTCTGTTGAGAGGAGA
This sequence comes from Bretschneidera sinensis, assembly GCA_023935145.1. Taxonomy (NCBI): domain Eukaryota; kingdom Viridiplantae; phylum Streptophyta; class Magnoliopsida; order Brassicales; family Akaniaceae; genus Bretschneidera; species Bretschneidera sinensis. Next base: position 27,773,854 of record CM043702.1, read on the forward strand.
CACTCAGTTAAGTCAGTTGAGTCAGTTTATTACTAAACATAAGTATCTATTATGAAAAGACACTAATGAAATACTATAAATAGAGTGTTTAACTGTCATAATTAAGATAACATAAATTACAATCAGTTTTTTTTTTTTATTTCCTTTCTTATTTTTCTTCTCCTTCTCTAAAAAACTAATCTTCTTATGTTTAGAAATCCTGCAAATTTTCAAACACAAGTGCTTTTCATTTATAAACTCATAAAAGCTGTTGTGGGTTATTCTTCACGAGTGTAAAGTGCAAAATAACAACAAAGCTTCATTGTATCTTAGAAGAAATTCGTTGGAAACCTTCTTGCACTAGTGAGGGACTAATTAAACCTTAAAGTAAGCGACATAGTTGTGCATTGAAGCCATTTCTCTTATTCTCTCTTATTTCTTTTGATAAACAACCATCATTTTCCCAGAAATTCCCCCAACAATCTTAAGGTTTAATTATTCACTTTGTTTATCAAAATGACTACCTCTTTGAGTTCCCTAAGAGATATGGCGTTGGACTTTAACAAGCTTAAGCGTTTCGATGGAGGAGATTTTTATCACTGGCAAAAGAAATTGTTCTTCCTTCTGACGTCACTGTGAGTATATTATGTTATCATTACAAGAAGGCCGAAACCTGCAGAAAATGAGACGATTTCCCAGACTCGTGATAGGCAGAAATGTGATCAAGATGATGATATATGCAAGGCATATTCTGAATGTGATGTCCAACACTTTGTTTGATGCTTACCACAATGTCAAGACTGTAAAAGAGTTATGGGATTCACTACAAGCAAGGTACATAAAAGAAGACATTGCACGTAAGCAATTTATTATTACAAAATTTAATGCTTACAAAATAATTGATACTCATTCTATTATGGATCAGTTTAGTGAAATAAAAACTATATTATATCGGTTCTCTCAACATAAACTGAAAATGGATGAGACTATAATGGTCATAACCATTATAGACAAACTACCTCCACTTTGGAAAAATTTCAAGAATTGTCTGAAGTACCAAAAGGAAAACTCGACTCTTGAGGAGTTAGGCAATCATCTCCGAACTGAGGAGGATTTACGAAAATAAGGTAAGGAAGAAGCCCTCTCCAATATTAATTCGGTAGAGGAAGAAAAGACTTCGAAATAAATCTCTTAAGATTCTCACAAGAGAAAGAATCCTTCAACCAATTCTGCTAAGAATAACAAGAAGGCAAATGGTGCTTGCTTCCATTATAGAAAACTAGGACACTTCAAGAAAGATTGTCGATTGCTGAAGAAAAAGGGAAAAGCACAACAAGAGTTTGTGGCTTAAGAATGTATAAGGTCTAAAGGAACAATGTTTGTTAGTACTTAAATGTATGAGATTATATTTAAGTGAATGAGAGAATGTTTGAATACAAAATTAATGATAAGAATATTATTTATATTTGTTTGTTGAAATTCATATTTAATTCAATTTATAATGATTTATGAATTTTATATCTTGTCAAATGGTATGTTTTAATTACAAAAGCTATATATTTTTTAGTGATGTTATATATGTAAGAGGTGTACATATACATTGAAATATTTATTAAGACAAGTGTGAATTTCTCAAATAAGTCTTGAGAAGACTTTTAGTATGTTTTGGTTAATACTTGACTTAGAATTGAATGTATTCTTGTGATAGAAATTTATAAGAATATGAATCTCAAGAAGTTACTTGTGGTAAAATCCAGTTTGGATGGTAATGTCACTTGGACTAGTGACATGATTATATGCTACAGCGGGTATTGTACAATGGTATAAACGCCAAGTTAATACTCAACATAATAATGAATTACAAGTGGGCAAAGTCAAGTAGTTATAAGTGATAGAAAAAATATCACATGTGGTGGGGTGATTTTGAGTGTAAGTGCGAATGGGATTCTGTATGCAATGCACTACAATGAATTATCCTGGGCATTAGCCAAGTATAAAAATTATAGGCATTAATCAAGTTTTTAGCTAACAAACAATTAAAATTTATAAGGGATGAGGATCAAGCCTATACGATTAATCACTTATGATGGAACCTCAACTCAACACTTATTAATCATAAGTCTTGAGTACAATGAGACAAAGTACATCATCAGTAGTGATTGCAAACACCAATAGTAAATATTCCATCCTAGGAGAAAGGTGTTTGGAAACCGTAGTGATAGGTGAACTTTAAGTTCTTAATAAGGCTTATAAAAGTTTTTCTTTGGTATGTTAAGCTACGAAACATACTTGATAAAGCTTACCTAGTTAGTGTGAAGTGTGGTCGCTTCTGTTGAGTTCAAGGGCTTTACTCTAGAGCACTCATGACATAAGATATATGACACAAGGCTTGTAAATGTGTCAGCATATTTTCTTGCAAATTTTATGAGGAGAAGTCTCATGTGTGAAACTTGTCCGATTAAACAAATAGGATTTGTAGTTCAAAGTATTATACTACCATATATTCTGTTTAACTTTGATGTGTTTTCACTAAGTGAAGATTCAAGTATAAAAGACATCTTCATCTAGGCATGAACTTCAATGGATGATTAAAGATCAAATTTTCGAAGTTTTATTAAGTTAAAATATTTTGAAAATGGTGGGGGGATTGTTGATTTTTTTTTTTCCAAAATAAACTTGGATTTTAAGTTTGGAATGTTTTAGAAAATTAAAGAAAAGAAGAAAAGAAAAGGAAATTCAAGTTGTGAATGATTCAGTCGATTTAATGGACTCATTCAGTCGACTAAATGGTCATTCAATCGACTGAATGATTGATTCAGTCGACTGGATGAAAGGCTAAAATTTCCTGGAACTCTCTGAAACTTTTTCAATCGACTGAATGAAAGATCTAGTCAACTGGATGTTCAAAAATTTGAATTTTCAGAACGTTAAATAACAGTTGCTCGTGAACTAGAGTGTCTATTAAGAAGTGACACTCAGTTGAGTCAGTTTATTACTGAACCAAAGTGTCTATTATGAAAATGCACTAATTAAACACTATAAATAGAGTGTTTAACTGTCATAATTAAGATAACAAAAATTACAATCAGTTTTTTCTGGATTTCCTTTCTTATTCTTCTCCTCTTTTTTCTAAAAAACTGATCTTATTATGTTTAGAAATTATACAAATTTCCAAACATAAGTGGTTTGCATCCAGAGACTCATAGAAGTTGTTGTGGGTTATTCTTCACAAGTACAAAGTGTAAAATAACAACAAAACTTCATTTTATCTTAAAGGAAATTCGCCGAAAACCTTCTTGCACCAGTGAATGACGAATTAAACTTTAAAAAAAGCGACCTGGTTGTGCCTTGAAGCCATTTATCTTATTCTCTCTTATTTCTTTTGATAAACACCCCTCATTTTTCCAAAAACTCCCCAACACACTACCTATAGAAATCAACAGGGATGGAAGAGGTCAGAGGAGAAAATAATTTGTGCACTTCTATGCACCGTGGAAACATCATGGAAACAAACATGAAGAGAGTATTTTACCATAAAAGTATCCAAAAATATGTGTTTAATCACAAAATATATAGGAAGCTAATTGCCATTTTTTTAAAAATTAGACACCACAGCAATCACCAACAATTAGTCTTCAAAAATCCCAAATTCAATTGTTCTGCATCAGTGGTACTCCAATCTTCCGCCCGGTAAGGGACAAAAAGAGAAATGGTATGCAATCTTCGCGTGAAGCAGAGTTATTACAGGAAAAAACACTAATGACCTGGTGCAAGGCTAGGAATCAAACCAACAAAATGCTGAAAACTTGATGACATCATTAACATTTGGGGAAACTAGACAGATTTTAAAATGTGGATAGTATGTACCACACTATGTATAAAGAAACGAAGCTACATGCAAAACTTTATCATCACAGGGAAAAACTTTACTTCGAGGAAAAAATGAATACAACATGAAAGAAGCTTGCTGAAAACACTATGCACCCCTTGAACACCATTGCAATCCGAAATGTGACTGAATACCCCCCCTTTTTGTTCTTCCTTTTTCGGTTGGAGCTTTCTTTTATTAATCTGCGGCAATTCCCATCCAAAACAAGAGTAAAAGGGCAAAAAACATATGATTCATCTCCAGCAGATGAAAATGACAAATCAGTAGTCTGCCATATGTTATATGCTTGAGTCTTAAGTATGGATTCAAAAGGAAAAGGAAGAGTTCCATGATAGTTAGATATGCAAGCTGTGAAATGCAACAAAACCTGTCATTTAACAGTTACTCTGATGCAGTTGATACATCGCTAGTATTTAACTCCTTGTCCATCTTCTGCTGGAGGTGGTATCCCCCCATTCCCCTTGAGATTCTATGGGCTCAAGAACATGGACCCTACGATTAGTAAGCCCTAGTGCAATTTGGCTGGGTTTAGATGGATGAGCCGCAATAACAAGAGGATAAACATCCAAGCTGCGAAACAGACATTTAGGGTCATTGTGTGAAAGCAGCGAAGTGAATAACTATCAGTGCACTGTAAATATTTATATGGACCTGGTACTAGGTCGAGCATACGCAGTCAGTAATTTGACACCTTGCATCGAGTGTTTTAGAGTCATGAACCTTTATGCATCCAGTTTTTAAGCTGATGTATATTGACGGGCCATCACAAGAATACAGGGCATATGTGATTGGGATATCTGATTCTTGGGGGACCCACTGCATCATATCATATTTAATTTCTTAAGATCGTCCAACTATAATAATACAAAACAAAATCTGGGCCTTTACATGCATAAGGTGATCAAGCACAGGTGCTTCATACATGTCTGTCTACTTTTCATGGACAACAAGCAGGCGAATTTATCTTTGTCAAACTGAATGTGAGTCACCATTGGGGGGTCTGGCACATGCCCAGTACAAAGGCTCCGCAAAAACTTGCTTGCTAGCTTCTTCCATCCTTTAGTGCTCCAAACACAGCTGAAAAATAGTTGATATCATTTATCTTTGTGATGGACATTTCTTAACCATAGCTCATTGCATTGCTAAAATTAAGTTGAGAAGGAAAATCTTGTGCCACGAAATAGGAATGACATTGAAGCCCATTTTCTTGTTTTTCTTCTCTTATTCTGTTTTTTTTTTTTTTTTGGGTTGGGGGGGGTTTCAAATTAGGACTGTTAACAAATTCTGCAATCTCCACATAACTTTAAACCTATAAGTGTAATGGAACAATCCCAATGGCTATAGAATAAAAATAACAAAGCCAATCGGAAGATAGGATACTAATCAATTTGGTAAAAAAACATATCTAAAAATGGTTCCAAAAATATGACTTTCTATTGACTGAAAAGACCTACATGCTGAAATTAAGGGGTGGAGATCTTTTATATTGTTTCAGAACTTAAAGAAAAAGCCCTACTATGGCAAAACAAAATGGCTACAAAACATAAATAGCTACAGTAACAACTTTGGTTCTTATACACATGTACAGCTTACCTGGGCATCAGCTCCTGATGATACAAGAACATTTCAATTGTGGGAAAAGGCTAGGCATGTTATTTTCTTTTGATGGCTTGGCTTTAGTCTATGAAACATGCAATAGAGCAATAATCTCAACATCAGAAAATTTACTATTTTACTTAACAGACAAATTTTAACTAGAGGGAAATCAAAATAATTACATTTTTGGTTTTGGAACAATGAATTTGGATTGAAGAATCCTCCAAGGCAATGGCGAAGATTTCCCGTGGAAGGAAGGTAAAATATGTAGCTGTGGTTCTTGGGTTTCCAAAGGTTGTCTATTTCTGCAATACAAAAAAAAAGAAATATGAACTGATGCTGCCAAAGAGATGATAAAATTACACAAGGTGAGACAAACTCAAGCATACCAAATAATATGCCACTTACCTCAAAAGTCTCCAAGCTGAATAAAGAGATTTTTCCTCCTAATGCTGAGAAAAGATAAGAACCCATTAATGGAACGCATTGAACAGCATTTTGAGTGTGTATATCTATCTCATTGGTCATTATTTTTCCAGTTGGAGGTTGATATAAATGTGGATGGACATTTGCATATGCCTGTAAAGACAGGAAGAATTACAGAGGGCAGATTCATAGACATCATAAGAACAGCAATTGAAAATAAGGACTTCAAACAATTTCCTTGAGCATTAAATATCACTAACAGGAGAAGAACCGAAAGCAAAAAAGACTCATAAAATTGCGAGGCTGACCTTGCTTGATAAGTGTTGATCACTACACCAGTTCCAGAGTTTGTGTGTGGCATTTCCCAGGAGTGCCAAGATAAAATCTCCAGAACATGCAACCTAGCAACCTAATATAGATCGTAAAATTGGTCAGGGTCCAATGAATATTTTACAAATAGTACAGTAGAATCCATTGAATAATTTTTATCCAGTATGCATCCAGGAAAAAAACACATGAAAGACATCTAATGCAAAGAATGTCGTAATATAATTAACCTTAAGAAAATTATAATCTATGTTAAAAATGTCCCAAACATTTTCCACCATCTCCCAGCACCCTGCCTATTATAATCTATGTTAAAAAATTACCAAAATGGGTAAGTATATCCATGTAGTTCGAGCCTGTTCTCTAGTTGCGTGCTTTGTTTACACACGAAAAGACATGCAATGCTTAAGCAATTCCAAGCTTGATAAAACTAATATTTTATTCACTACCATGATCCACGGGCAATGTTGCATCATCTATGAGATGGAGGGAATTGATATCAAAGGAGGAGAGAAGCAGGAGCGAGGAGAGCATGCAAAAGAGATTCTTCAGTGAGAGGATGTAGCACATTTATCATCAGGATCAGGGCATTTAGATCGCACTTTTTTCCACTTGATATATGAAGAAGGCTTATTATCCCAGTAATATGATATTCCAGTCAAAGGAATCGCAAGACTTGTTATGATAACAATGAATTCAATTATGCTTAAAGAGCAAGAAGTTAAACTGAACCAATAAACCTAATGTTCGTAAAAGATGTGTTCTGATATGAGGATGCTAAGATGAATGGGCATGACATTGCCATTTAATACCCTAGAGTAACTTAGTACGGAATAAACAATGCATCAGTACATATGTGCATACAAGTTGGGAGAAATCATTGGCCTAGCAGTTGAAAAGGTTAACTAGGTACAGTAAGAACTGGATCAGCAAGGGGTGCTATTGACGAGGACCTTGACTGATATCGTCATAGACACGTAGCTGAATATTTTTGTGAAGAAGATGGAATGCTGGAGCATGATCTCTTTTACCGAACCAATATGGTTGGGAGACCACTAGTAATGAACTAACAGGCTTTTTTTTTTTTGGCACATTGGTGGGGAGGAGGATCAAACCATCTAGGCCAGATTAAATATATGACGGGGTTGCCTGATATTGTAATCATTATCGATCAGCAAGAAGAATATACGGCTCTTCGAGAATGTATCACTTTGGGGATTCCAACAATTTCTTTAATCAATACAAATTGTGATCTCGATCTCACGGATATTTCAATTCCAGCAAATGATGACACTATAGCTTCAATTCGATTAATTCTTAATTTGTGAGGGTCGTTCAAGAGATCTCCTGTATTGTATAGAGAGGTAACCACTAGGCCAAGAGGCCCGGGTTGAATTAGCGTGTTTTCTAACAAAAGAAAAGAAAGAGAGCCGCACAGATAAACACTGTTGAATCAGTGTCCTTCCAGTCCATTAATTAGACTCCATAATGTTCCATTTGTTTATTGAGTTCACCTTATTACAGATAGAAACAATATTGTCATGCTGGCACTTGATGAAGAAAAAAAGAAATTTCCATATTTCACATCTTATAGGTGAAAATGAAGGATAGAGGGGAAGAACAAAATTCAGTACAACTTCCTAAGGATTGCAGAACAGTAACTCATACCCTTTCTGCCAAGGAATTATCAGGAAGCACCAGTGTGCGGCAGTCAGATGGGTCATTGATGTCTCTCAACTTATGAATGATGCATTCCCCGATTGGTTTTCCATCAAGTACACATTTGACTTCGGCCAAGCAGGTGCTATCACTAGACTGGGAAAAAATGAAAAAGTGAAGATGATGAATTATTGACTACACAAGTATTTTGAATATATGTTCTTGTATAGACTGCCACCTACCTCATAAAAACTTAACTGTGCTAATATCTCTGCTGCTTCCTGACTGGAACAAGTTCTTTTAATGCTTGCCGCACATTTTGTTGGTGATGTATTGACAAGTTCAAAATTTACGTCAACAGAGAAGCTTATATTATTAGACTTAAAAAAACTGAAGTATGGCAAGGATAATGGACTTTGAATTACAATTTCTATTAAATTTCAGTTCGTGCATTGATATTCACTAACATGATAATCATTTCATACCAGTAAGACACCCACATCCTGAATGGATGGGGCATGACAAAGGTATGGTACTGTAGGGATATTTTCCAGTGCAATGGTCCTGTTGTTAGTATGAGACACCATATTGCCGCAATAAGAAGCTCCCGAGTCCAAACTGCATATAAAGAACAGAAATATGATTAAATATCTAGTTTGACACACAGTAATAACAGATAAGATATCAAGATCTCTGGTTGAGTTACCCCTGCTTGATTACTGTTAAGAGTCTTGATTTATCCATACTGGGAAACTTGAGTTTATCTTTCAA